>CM023481.1:67318318-67457465 GCA_013339685.2 Hyalomma asiaticum | reverse complement strand
TGCGACGTACGTGGCTCTTGTCAAAAGTTTTCTGTGGTCCGGGACTGTGCCGCCCAGAGGCGAACTGGCCACAAATCCGCCATTGTTTCCCGTCCTAATGGCCGCTAATGCGTCACTTCCTCCACACTTCTACGCCAGCACGCGGGTTAGCCAAGCCCTCTCCACAGTTTCCTTCCGCCATACTGAGATCGGTCCATTGCCGATCTCGAAGGCTTTTACGCTGGCTTCATATGCAGTGACGTCACGGCCTCTCCCCAGTCTTTTTCTTCCTCTGTGTATAACAGTAAGATGATAAGAAATTACTTCATGAGTAATATGGGTTTTTGGCATGAAAGCCTGGCAACACTGTGCCATATGCGTCCGAGTCACGACACAAGAAGCTAAACTTATTACTAAACTGCTGCACCTTAGTTTGAATAAAGATCCGTCAGAAAATACAAATATAACGAAAGGCTACCACAAAGGTGTTCAGGAACTACCTAAAAAAAAGAATGTGTTGCGGCATTAAATGTTGGCAACGATGGGGCGTCTACTTGAGAATCTGGGAAGAATAAAAACGAGCAGCAGGTAGAGGCTTGAAATTAGCTGTGAAGAAACCTCATATGAGGTGTCTCGCGAATGTTTCGCAATCGAATGATCAGAAACTACTTCATGAGAAATATGGTTTCCGGGCATGAAAGTTTGGCAACACTGTGTCCACTCTATAATTAAAGGAACGTACCATAACTTCAATAACAATCCGTCATGAAATCTAAATATAATGAGAGGCTAGCACAAAGATGTTCAACAACTACCGTGAAAAAAAAAGTTTGTGTTGTGGCATGAAATGTTGGCAACCATGTTGCGTGTACCTGAAAATCTGGAAACGTTCAAAATAAAAGCAGCAGGTGCCGGCTTAAAATTGTGAAGAAACATTATATAAGGTGTCTAAGGAATGTATAACAGCACGGATGAGACGGCTTGCGCAACTCGCGTGCTGGAAGAGAAGCGTGGAGGAAGTGACGTAATAGCGGCCATTACGACGAGGATTTTGCACTTGTGGCTGCCAACGGGCTGCCAGAGCCCGCCCGCGCGCGTTCGATTTTCGCGGGATGTTCTGCCCACCGCGCGGCGTGCTTCCGTTTGGCGTTCATTTTTTTCTGGCGGGCCGGAATCTGCCAGGTCGAAATCCTCCTGGCACCTTTCTGGCAGATATCTGGTTAGCAGACGCCAAAATGTGATAGTGGCACTTGCGCGCCGCCATGTTTGCAGGGGCTCGGTAAATTGCAGAACGGGTGCATGTGGACGTCTGCTCGGACTTCTGCTGTAAATACATTTGACGTACTATTACGAAGCTTGTTCCGCCGTGCAAGATGGTTCCTTCGCGCGGTGCCGCGAACAGTTGGAGCTTTTATTTTTTGTTAGTGTCATGTAAACTTCCTTAGTTCAACCATGACGAATTCTCGCCTTGCATATGTTCTCAAAGGTTGAGGACATTTGTACGCACACGCAGCGGTGCGCCTTCGTGTGGCGGTGCCCGTACTTGTCTTTTCAGCGTTTGTGCGGTGTTATCTCGGTGCTTGTGCATCTTGCAAAGACGTTAAGTTGCAAGTATATTTCGCTTCGTCGGACGTTCCGGCGGGTGGTTGTGATGAAACCGATGGGTTTCAACTTTCAACTAGATCTGCAATGTTGATAAACATATGCGGAGGCATGAACAATGAATGTGCCGCAGTGTGCTTTGTGTGTTTTTCTTAGGTCTCTGATGGCGTGCACACTTCTGTGTGACAGCGCATGCAAGGTGTGAGAAAGCGCATCCAAGGTGTGCGAAAGGAATGCTTATATCTGGGACTTGTGTGCGTGTGTGCTGTTCAAGGTTCAGTATTTATATCATGGAGCGCGCCTGCCAAGACCGACTAGCTCGTACCGTTGCGCCACATCATCTGACTGCCCCGGCCCTTAGTTCGACTGAACGTATCCACCCATGGGCTGGCAACGAGGCATCATCAGCTGAAACGAATCGGATACGTGCAATACATATCTTTATTTCCTACACAAGCGCATCTAGTATACCATTCCCGTTTCGATCGTCAAGTAAAGGAAGAAACTAAGCGAACTTATTAACGACGGCGGGCGATTTGATCTCTCAAAATGTCGCTTTCGGAAACGCGATCACGCTCGCAAGACCTCGCGTCAAGGCGCCGGACATGTCGCACAGTAGCGATTTCTGCGCTCTGTGATGGTAAGTCCCACCGCTATCGTGAGGCGTCAGCCTCCCCCGCGCCGGCGGTTTTGTCCACCGAAGGCAACAATTAAATCCAACAAGGGTTCCGTACCGATTCGCGCGACATCTTGCCAACATACGTGATCGTACAGTAAAATACAGTTCCTTGAGAATATCGCGTCATCTGTTCGGCAAACCTAGACACATATTTTCAAGAGGGCTGCACAGAAGGAACCAACTCCATCGCATGGGTTTGTTTACATTTACGCAAGCCAGCCCGACGTTCAATATTGCAATCTTTGGGCAGCTTCAGGTTGTCACCGGGTTGTCTTGGGTCCAGCACACGTGATTTCCTGTCAAAACCGGAACCAGCTAGCTGTCCTCTGGCTACCAGCGGGCTGCCAGGAGTGCGAAAATCGAAGAGCGTCAATGGCGGATTTGTGGCCATGTGCGCGCGGCCTGTTCAGTTGCTGCGACGTACGTGGCTCTTGTCAAAAGTTTTCTGTGGTCCGGGACTGTGCCGCCCAGAGGCGAACTGGCCACAAATCCGCCATTGTTTCCCGTCCTAATGGCCGCTAATGCGTCACTTCCTCCACACTTCTACGCCAGCACGCGGGTTAGCCAAGCCCTCTCCACAGTTTCCTTCCGCCATACTGAGATCGGTCCATTGCCGATCTCGAAGGCTTTTACGCTGGCTTCATATGCAGTGACGTCACGGCCTCTCCCCAGTCTTTTTCTTCCTCTGTGTATAACAGTAAGATGATAAGAAATTACTTCATGAGTAATATGGGTTTTTGGCATGAAAGCCTGGCAACACTGTGCCATATGCGTCCGAGTCACGACACAAGAAGCTAAACTTATTACTAAACTGCTGCACCTTAGTTTGAATAAAGATCCGTCAGAAAATACAAATATAACGAAAGGCTACCACAAAGGTGTTCAGGAACTACCTAAAAAAAAGAATGTGTTGCGGCATTAAATGTTGGCAACGATGGGGCGTCTACTTGAGAATCTGGGAAGAATAAAAACGAGCAGCAGGTAGAGGCTTGAAATTAGCTGTGAAGAAACCTCATATGAGGTGTCTCGCGAATGTTTCGCAATCGAATGATCAGAAACTACTTCATGAGAAATATGGTTTCCGGGCATGAAAGTTTGGCAACACTGTGTCCACTCTATAATTAAAGGAACGTACCATAACTTCAATAACAATCCGTCATGAAATCTAAATATAATGAGAGGCTAGCACAAAGATGTTCAACAACTACCGTGAAAAAAAAGTTTGTGTTGTGGCATGAAATGTTGGCAACCATGTTGCGTGTACCTGAAAATCTGGAAACGTTCAAAATAAAAGCAGCAGGTGCCGGCTTAAAATTGTGAAGAAACATTATATAAGGTGTCTAAGGAATGTATAACAGCACGGATGAGACGGCTTGCGCAACTCGCGTGCTGGAAGAGAAGCGTGGAGGAAGTGACGTAATAGCGGCCATTACGACGAGGATTTTGCACTTGTGGCTGCCAACGGGCTGCCAGAGACCGCCCGCGCGCGTTCGATTTTCGCGGGATGTTCTGCCCACCGCGCGGCGTGCTTCCGTTTGGCGTTCATTTTTTTTCTGGCGGGCCGGAATCTCCCCGGTCGAAATCCTCCTGGCACCTTTCTGGCAGATATCTTGTTAGCAGACGCCAAAATTTGATAGTGGCACTTGCGCGCCGCCATGTTTGCAGGGGCTCGGTAAATTGCAGAACGGGTGCATGTGGACGTCTGCTCGGACTTCTGCTGTAAATACATTTGACGTACTATTACGAAGCTTGTTCCGCCGTGCAAGATGGTTCCTTCGCGCGGTGCCGCGAACAGTTGGAGCTTTTATTTTGTGTTAGTGTCATGTAAACTTCCTTAGTTCAACCATGACGAATTCTCGCCTTGCATATGTTCTCAAAGGTTGAGGACATTTGTACGCACACGCAGCGGTGCGCCTTCGTGTGGCGGTGCCCGTACTTGTCTTTTCAGCGTTTGTGCGGTGTTATCTCGGTGCTTGTGCATCTTGCAAAGACGTTAAGTTGCAAGTATATTTCGCTTCGTCGGACGTTCCGGCGGGTGGTTGTGATGAAACCGATGGGTTTCAACTTTCAACTAGATCTGCAATGTTGATAAACATATGCGGAGGCATGAACAATGAATGTGCCGCAGTGTGCTTTGTGTGTTTTTCTTAGGTCTCTGATGGCGTGCACACTTCTGTGTGACAGCGCATGCAAGGTGTGAGAAAGCGCATCCAAGGTGTGCGAAAGGAATGCTTATATCTGGGACTTGTGTGCGTGTGTGCTGTTCAAGGTTCAGTATTTATATCATGGAGCGCGCCTGCCAAGACCGACTAGCTCGTACCGTTGCGCCACATCATCTGACTGCCCCGGCCCTTAGTTCGACTGAACGTATCCACCCATGGGCTGGCAACGAGGCATCATCAGCTGAAACGAATCGGATACGTGCAATACATATCTTTATTTCCTACACAAGCGCATCTAGTATACCATTCCCGTTTCGATCGTCAAGTAAAGGAAGAAACTAAGCGAACTTATTAACGACGGCGGGCGATTTGATCTCTCAAAATGTCGCTTTCGGAAACGCGATCACGCTCGCAAGACCTCGCGTCAAGGCGCCGGACATGTCGCACAGTAGCGATTTCTGCGCTCTGTGATGGTAAGTCCCACCGCTATCGTGAGGCGTCAGCCTCCCCCGCGCCGGCGGTTTTGTCCACCGAAGGCAACAATTAAATCCAACAAGGGTTCCGTACCGATTCGCGCGACATCTTGCCAACATACGTGATCGTACAGTAAAATACAGTTCCTTGAGAATATCGCGTCATCTGTTCGGCAAACCTAGACACATATTTTCAAGAGGGCTGCACAGAAGGAACCAACTCCATCGCATGGGTTTGTTTACATTTACGCAAGCCAGCCCGACGTTCAATATTGCAATCTTTGGGCAGCTTCAGGTTGTCACCGGGTTGTCTTGGGTCCAGCACACGTGATTTCCTGTCAAAACCGGAACCAGCTAGCTGTCCTCTGGCTACCAGCGGGCTGCCAGGAGTGCGAAAATCGAAGAGCGTCAATGGCGGATTTGTGGCCATGTGCGCGCGGCCTGTTCAGTTGCTGCGACGTACGTGGCTCTTGTCAAAAGTTTTCTGTGGTCCGGGACTGTGCCGCCCAGAGGCGAACTGGCCACAAATCCGCCATTGTTTCCCGTCCTAATGGCCGCTAATGCGTCACTTCCTCCACACTTCTACGCCAGCACGCGGGTTAGCCAAGCCCTCTCCACAGTTTCCTTCCGCCATACTGAGATCGGTCCATTGCCGATCTCGAAGGCTTTTACGCTGGCTTCATATGCAGTGACGTCACGGCCTCTCCCCAGTCTTTTTCTTCCTCTGTGTATAACAGTAAGATGATAAGAAATTACTTCATGAGTAATATGGGTTTTTGGCATGAAAGCCTGGCAACACTGTGCCATATGCGTCCGAGTCACGACACAAGAAGCTAAACTTATTACTAAACTGCTGCACCTTAGTTTGAATAAAGATCCGTCAGAAAATACAAATATAACGAAAGGCTACCACAAAGGTGTTCAGGAACTACCTAAAAAAAAGAATGTGTTGCGGCATTAAATGTTGGCAACGATGGGGCGTCTACTTGAGAATCTGGGAAGAATAAAAACGAGCAGCAGGTAGAGGCTTGAAATTAGCTGTGAAGAAACCTCATATGAGGTGTCTCGCGAATGTTTCGCAATCGAATGATCAGAAACTACTTCATGAGAAATATGGTTTCCGGGCATGAAAGTTTGGCAACACTGTGTCCACTCTATAATTAAAGGAACGTACCATAACTTCAATAACAATCCGTCATGAAATCTAAATATAATGAGAGGCTAGCACAAAGATGTTCAACAACTACCGTGAAAAAAAAAGTTTGTGTTGTGGCATGAAATGTTGGCAACCATGTTGCGTGTACCTGAAAATCTGGAAACGTTCAAAATAAAAGCAGCAGGTGCCGGCTTAAAATTGTGAAGAAACATTATATAAGGTGTCTAAGGAATGTATAACAGCACGGATGAGACGGCTTGCGCAACTCGCGTGCTGGAAGAGAAGCGTGGAGGAAGTGACGTAATAGCGGCCATTACGACGAGGATTTTGCACTTGTGGCTGCCAACGGGCTGCCAGAGCCCGCCCGCGCGCGTTCGATTTTCGCGGGATGTTCTGCCCACCGCGCGGCGTGCTTCCGTTTGGCGTTCATTTTTTTCTGGCGGGCCGGAATCTGCCAGGTCGAAATCCTCCTGGCACCTTTCTGGCAGATATCTGGTTAGCAGACGCCAAAATGTGATAGTGGCACTTGCGCGCCGCCATGTTTGCAGGGGCTCGGTAAATTGCAGAACGGGTGCATGTGGACGTCTGCTCGGACTTCTGCTGTAAATACATTTGACGTACTATTACGAAGCTTGTTCCGCCGTGCAAGATGGTTCCTTCGCGCGGTGCCGCGAACAGTTGGAGCTTTTATTTTTTGTTAGTGTCATGTAAACTTCCTTAGTTCAACCATGACGAATTCTCGCCTTGCATATGTTCTCAAAGGTTGAGGACATTTGTACGCACACGCAGCGGTGCGCCTTCGTGTGGCGGTGCCCGTACTTGTCTTTTCAGCGTTTGTGCGGTGTTATCTCGGTGCTTGTGCATCTTGCAAAGACGTTAAGTTGCAAGTATATTTCGCTTCGTCGGACGTTCCGGCGGGTGGTTGTGATGAAACCGATGGGTTTCAACTTTCAACTAGATCTGCAATGTTGATAAACATATGCGGAGGCATGAACAATGAATGTGCCGCAGTGTGCTTTGTGTGTTTTTCTTAGGTCTCTGATGGCGTGCACACTTCTGTGTGACAGCGCATGCAAGGTGTGAGAAAGCGCATCCAAGGTGTGCGAAAGGAATGCTTATATCTGGGACTTGTGTGCGTGTGTGCTGTTCAAGGTTCAGTATTTATATCATGGAGCGCGCCTGCCAAGACCGACTAGCTCGTACCGTTGCGCCACATCATCTGACTGCCCCGGCCCTTAGTTCGACTGAACGTATCCACCCATGGGCTGGCAACGAGGCATCATCAGCTGAAACGAATCGGATACGTGCAATACATATCTTTATTTCCTACACAAGCGCATCTAGTATACCATTCCCGTTTCGATCGTCAAGTAAAGGAAGAAACTAAGCGAACTTATTAACGACGGCGGGCGATTTGATCTCTCAAAATGTCGCTTTCGGAAACGCGATCACGCTCGCAAGACCTCGCGTCAAGGCGCCGGACATGTCGCACAGTAGCGATTTCTGCGCTCTGTGATGGTAAGTCCCACCGCTATCGTGAGGCGTCAGCCTCCCCCGCGCCGGCGGTTTTGTCCACCGAAGGCAACAATTAAATCCAACAAGGGTTCCGTACCGATTCGCGCGACATCTTGCCAACATACGTGATCGTACAGTAAAATACAGTTCCTTGAGAATATCGCGTCATCTGTTCGGCAAACCTAGACACATATTTTCAAGAGGGCTGCACAGAAGGAACCAACTCCATCGCATGGGTTTGTTTACATTTACGCAAGCCAGCCCGACGTTCAATATTGCAATCTTTGGGCAGCTTCAGGTTGTCACCGGGTTGTCTTGGGTCCAGCACACGTGATTTCCTGTCAAAACCGGAACCAGCTAGCTGTCCTCTGGCTACCAGCGGGCTGCCAGGAGTGCGAAAATCGAAGAGCGTCAATGGCGGATTTGTGGCCATGTGCGCGCGGCCTGTTCAGTTGCTGCGACGTACGTGGCTCTTGTCAAAAGTTTTCTGTGGTCCGGGACTGTGCCGCCCAGAGGCGAACTGGCCACAAATCCGCCATTGTTTCCCGTCCTAATGGCCGCTAATGCGTCACTTCCTCCACACTTCTACGCCAGCACGCGGGTTAGCCAAGCCCTCTCCACAGTTTCCTTCCGCCATACTGAGATCGGTCCATTGCCGATCTCGAAGGCTTTTACGCTGGCTTCATATGCAGTGACGTCACGGCCTCTCCCCAGTCTTTTTCTTCCTCTGTGTATAACAGTAAGATGATAAGAAATTACTTCATGAGTAATATGGGTTTTTGCATGAAAGCCTGGCAACACTGTGCCATATGCGTCCGAGTCACGACACAAGAAGCTAAACTTATTACTAAACTGCTGCACCTTAGTTTGAATAAAGATCCGTCAGAAAATACAAATATAACGAAAGGCTACCACAAAGGTGTTCAGGAACTACCTAAAAAAAAAGAATGTGTTGCGGCATTAAATGTTGGCAACGATGGGGCGTCTACTTGAGAATCTGGGAAGAATAAAAACGAGCAGCAGGTAGAGGCTTGAAATTAGCCGTGAAGAAACCTCATATGAGGTGTCTCGCGAATGTTTCGCAATCGAATGATCAGAAACTACTTCATGAGAAATATGGTTTCCGGGCATGAAAGTTTGGCAACACTGTGTCCACTCTATAATTAAAGGAACGTACCATAACTTCAATAACAATCCGTCATGAAATCTAAATATAATGAGAGGCTAGCACAAAGATGTTCAACAACTACCGTGAAAAAAAAGTTTGTGTTGTGGCATGAAATGTTGGCAACCATGTTGCGTGTACCTGAAAATCTGGAAACGTTCAAAATAAAAGCAGCAGGTGCCGGCTTAAAATTGTGAAGAAACATTATATAAGGTGTCTAAGGAATGTATAACAGCACGGATGAGACGGCTTGCGCAACTCGCGTGCTGGAAGAGAAGCGTGGAGGAAGTGACGTAATAGCGGCCATTACGACGAGGATTTTGCACTTGTGGCTGCCAACGGGCTGCCAGAGACCGCCCGCGCGCGTTCGATTTTCGCGGGATGTTCTGCCCACCGCGCGGCGTGCTTCCGTTTGGCGTTCATTTTTTTCTGGCGGGCCGGAATCTGCCAGGTCGAAATCCTCCTGGCACCTTTCTGGCAGATATCTGGTTAGCAGACGCCAAAATGTGATAGTGGCACTTGCGCGCCGCCATGTTTGCAGGGGCTCGGTAAATTGCAGAACGGGTGCATGTGGACGTCTGCTCGGACTTCTGCTGTAAATACATTTGACGTACTATTACGAAGCTTGTTCCGCCGTGCAAGATGGTTCCTTCGCGCGGTGCCGCGAACAGTTGGAGCTTTTATTTTTTGTTAGTGTCATGTAAACTTCCTTAGTTCAACCATGACGAATTCTCGCCTTGCATATGTTCTCAAAGGTTGAGGACATTTGTACGCACACGCAGCGGTGCGCCTTCGTGTGGCGGTGCCCGTACTTGTCTTTTCAGCGTTTGTGCGGTGTTATCTCGGTGCTTGTGCATCTTGCAAAGACGTTAAGTTGCAAGTATATTTCGCTTCGTCGGACGTTCCGGCGGGTGGTTGTGATGAAACCGATGGGTTTCAACTTTCAACTAGATCTGCAATGTTGATAAACATATGCGGAGGCATGAACAATGAATGTGCCGCAGTGTGCTTTGTGTGTTTTTCTTAGGTCTCTGATGGCGTGCACACTTCTGTGTGACAGCGCATGCAAGGTGTGAGAAAGCGCATCCAAGGTGTGCGAAAGGAATGCTTATATCTGGGACTTGTGTGCGTGTGTGCTGTTCAAGGTTCAGTATTTATATCATGGAGCGCGCCTGCCAAGACCGACTAGCTCGTACCGTTGCGCCACATCATCTGACTGCCCCGGCCCTTAGTTCGACTGAACGTATCCACCCATGGGCTGGCAACGAGGCATCATCAGCTGAAACGAATCGGATACGTGCAATACATATCTTTATTTCCTACACAAGCGCATCTAGTATACCATTCCCGTTTCGATCGTCAAGTAAAGGAAGAAACTAAGCGAACTTATTAACGACGGCGGGCGATTTGATCTCTCAAAATGTCGCTTTCGGAAACGCGATCACGCTCGCAAGACCTCGCGTCAAGGCGCCGGACATGTCGCACAGTAGCGATTTCTGCGCTCTGTGATGGTAAGTCCCACCGCTATCGTGAGGCGTCAGCCTCCCCCGCGCCGGCGGTTTTGTCCACCGAAGGCAACAATTAAATCCAACAAGGGTTCCGTACCGATTCGCGCGACATCTTGCCAACATACGTGATCGTACAGTAAAATACAGTTCCTTGAGAATATCGCGTCATCTGTTCGGCAAACCTAGACACATATTTTCAAGAGGGCTGCACAGAAGGAACCAACTCCATCGCATGGGTTTGTTTACATTTACGCAAGCCAGCCCGACGTTCAATATTGCAATCTTTGGGCAGCTTCAGGTTGTCACCGGGTTGTCTTGGGTCCAGCACACGTGATTTCCTGTCAAAACCGGAACCAGCTAGCTGTCCTCTGGCTACCAGCGGGCTGCCAGGAGTGCGAAAATCGAAGAGCGTCAATGGCGGATTTGTGGCCATGTGCGCGCGGCCTGTTCAGTTGCTGCGACGTACGTGGCTCTTGTCAAAAGTTTTCTGTGGTCCGGGACTGTGCCGCCCAGAGGCGAACTGGCCACAAATCCGCCATTGTTTCCCGTCCTAATGGCCGCTAATGCGTCACTTCCTCCACACTTCTACGCCAGCACGCGGGTTAGCCAAGCCCTCTCCACAGTTTCCTTCCGCCATACTGAGATCGGTCCATTGCCGATCTCGAAGGCTTTTACGCTGGCTTCATATGCAGTGACGTCACGGCCTCTCCCCAGTCTTTTTCTTCCTCTGTGTATAACAGTAAGATGATAAGAAATTACTTCATGAGTAATATGGGTTTTTGGCATGAAAGCCTGGCAACACTGTGCCATATGCGTCCGAGTCACGACACAAGAAGCTAAACTTATTACTAAACTGCTGCACCTTAGTTTGAATAAAGATCCGTCAGAAAATACAAATATAACGAAAGGCTACCACAAAGGTGTTCAGGAACTACCTAAAAAAAAGAATGTGTTGCGGCATTAAATGTTGGCAACGATGGGGCGTCTACTTGAGAATCTGGGAAGAATAAAAACGAGCAGCAGGTAGAGGCTTGAAATTAGCTGTGAAGAAACCTCATATGAGGTGTCTCGCGAATGTTTCGCAATCGAATGATCAGAAACTACTTCATGAGAAATATGGTTTCCGGGCATGAAAGTTTGGCAACACTGTGTCCACTCTATAATTAAAGGAACGTACCATAACTTCAATAACAATCCGTCATGAAATCTAAATATAATGAGAGGCTAGCACAAAGATGTTCAACAACTACCGTGAAAAAAAAAGTTTGTGTTGTGGCATGAAATGTTGGCAACCATGTTGCGTGTACCTGAAAATCTGGAAACGTTCAAAATAAAAGCAGCAGGTGCCGGCTTAAAATTGTGAAGAAACATTATATAAGGTGTCTAAGGAATGTATAACAGCACGGATGAGACGGCTTGCGCAACTCGCGTGCTGGAAGAGAAGCGTGGAGGAAGTGACGTAATAGCGGCCATTACGACGAGGATTTTGCACTTGTGGCTGCCAACGGGCTGCCAGAGCCCGCCCGCGCGCGTTCGATTTTCGCGGGATGTTCTGCCCACCGCGCGGCGTGCTTCCGTTTGGCGTTCATTTTTTTCTGGCGGGCCGGAATCTGCCAGGTCGAAATCCTCCTGGCACCTTTCTGGCAGATATCTGGTTAGCAGACGCCAAAATGTGATAGTGGCACTTGCGCGCCGCCATGTTTGCAGGGGCTCGGTAAATTGCAGAACGGGTGCATGTGGACGTCTGCTCGGACTTCTGCTGTAAATACATTTGACGTACTATTACGAAGCTTGTTCCGCCGTGCAAGATGGTTCCTTCGCGCGGTGCCGCGAACAGTTGGAGCTTTTATTTTTTGTTAGTGTCATGTAAACTTCCTTAGTTCAACCATGACGAATTCTCGCCTTGCATATGTTCTCAAAGGTTGAGGACATTTGTACGCACACGCAGCGGTGCGCCTTCGTGTGGCGGTGCCCGTACTTGTCTTTTCAGCGTTTGTGCGGTGTTATCTCGGTGCTTGTGCATCTTGCAAAGACGTTAAGTTGCAAGTATATTTCGCTTCGTCGGACGTTCCGGCGGGTGGTTGTGATGAAACCGATGGGTTTCAACTTTCAACTAGATCTGCAATGTTGATAAACATATGCGGAGGCATGAACAATGAATGTGCCGCAGTGTGCTTTGTGTGTTTTTCTTAGGTCTCTGATGGCGTGCACACTTCTGTGTGACAGCGCATGCAAGGTGTGAGAAAGCGCATGCAAGGTGTGCGAAAGGAATGCTTATATCTGGGACTTGTGTGCGTGTGTGCTGTTCAAGGTTCAGTATTTATATCATGGAGCGCGCCTGCCAAGACCGACTAGCTCGTACCGTTGCGCCACATCATCTGACTGCCCCGGCCCTTAGTTCGACTGAACGTATCCACCCATGGGCTGGCAACGAGG
Source organism: Hyalomma asiaticum (assembly GCA_013339685.2). Classification (NCBI taxonomy): domain Eukaryota; kingdom Metazoa; phylum Arthropoda; class Arachnida; order Ixodida; family Ixodidae; genus Hyalomma; species Hyalomma asiaticum. The sequence goes on along the minus strand of CM023481.1, from coordinate 67,444,790 downwards.
CATCATCAGCTGAAACGAATCGGATACGTGCAATACATATCTTTATTTCCTACACAAGCGCATCTAGTATACCATTCCCGTTTCGATCGTCAAGTAAAGGAAGAAACTAAGCGAACTTATTAACGACGGCGGGCGATTTGATCTCTCAAAATGTCGCTTTCGGAAACGCGATCACGCTCGCAAGACCTCGCGTCAAGGCGCCGGACATGTCGCACAGTAGCGATTTCTGCGCTCTGTGATGGTAAGTCCCACCGCTATCGTGAGGCGTCAGCCTCCCCCGCGCCGGCGGTTTTGTCCACCGAAGGCAACAATTAAATCCAACAAGGGTTCCGTACCGATTCGCGCGACATCTTGCCAACATACGTGATCGTACAGTAAAATACAGTTCCTTGAGAATATCGCGTCATCTGTTCGGCAAACCTAGACACATATTTTCAAGAGGGCTGCACAGAAGGAACCAACTCCATCGCATGGGTTTGTTTACATTTACGCAAGCCAGCCCGACGTTCAATATTGCAATCTTTGGGCAGCTTCAGGTTGTCACCGGGTTGTCTTGGGTCCAGCACACGTGATTTCCTGTCAAAACCGGAACCAGCTAGCTGTCCTCTGGCTACCAGCGGGCTGCCAGGAGTGCGAAAATCGAAGAGCGTCAATGGCGGATTTGTGGCCATGTGCGCGCGGCCTGTTCAGTTGCTGCGACGTACGTGGCTCTTGTCAAAAGTTTTCTGTGGTCCGGGACTGTGCCGCCCAGAGGCGAACTGGCCACAAATCCGCCATTGTTTCCCGTCCTAATGGCCGCTAATGCGTCACTTCCTCCACACTTCTACGCCAGCACGCGGGTTAGCCAAGCCCTCTCCACAGTTTCCTTCCGCCATACTGAGATCGGTCCATTGCCGATCTCGAAGGCTTTTACGCTGGCTTCATATGCAGTGACGTCACGGCCTCTCCCCAGTCTTTTTCTTCCTCTGTGTATAACAGTAAGATGATAAGAAATTACTTCATGAGTAATATGGGTTTTTGGCATGAAAGCCTGGCAACACTGTGCCATATGCGTCCGAGTCACGACACAAGAAGCTAAACTTATTACTAAACTGCTGCACCTTAGTTTGAATAAAGATCCGTCAGAAAATACAAATATAACGAAAGGCTACCACAAAGGTGTTCAGGAACTACCTAAAAAAAAGAATGTGTTGCGGCATTAAATGTTGGCAACGATGGGGCGTCTACTTGAGAATCTGGGAAGAATAAAAACGAGCAGCAGGTAGAGGCTTGAAATTAGCTGTGAAGAAACCTCATATGAGGTGTCTCGCGAATGTTTCGCAATCGAATGATCAGAAACTACTTCATGAGAAATATGGTTTCCGGGCATGAAAGTTTGGCAACACTGTGTCCACTCTATAATTAAAGGAACGTACCATAACTTCAATAACAATCCGTCATGAAATCTAAATATAATGAGAGGCTAGCACAAAGATGTTCAACAACTACCGTGAAAAAAAAAGTTTGTGTTGTGGCATGAAATGTTGGCAACCATGTTGCGTGTACCTGAAAATCTGGAAACGTTCAAAATAAAAGCAGCAGGTGCCGGCTTAAAATTGTGAAGAAACATTATATAAGGTGTCTAAGGAATGTATAACAGCACGGATGAGACGGCTTGCGCAACTCGCGTGCTGGAAGAGAAGCGTGGAGGAAGTGACGTAATAGCGGCCATTACGACGAGGATTTTGCACTTGTGGCTGCCAACGGGCTGCCAGAGCCCGCCCGCGCGCGTTCGATTTTCGCGGGATGTTCTGCCCACCGCGCGGCGTGCTTCCGTTTGGCGTTCATTTTTTTCTGGCGGGCCGGAATCTGCCAGGTCGAAATCCTCCTGGCACCTTTCTGGCAGATATCTGGTTAGCAGACGCCAAAATGTGATAGTGGCACTTGCGCGCCGCCATGTTTGCAGGGGCTCGGTAAATTGCAGAACGGGTGCATGTGGACGTCTGCTCGGACTTCTGCTGTAAATACATTTGACGTACTATTACGAAGCTTGTTCCGCCGTGCAAGATGGTTCCTTCGCGCGGTGCCGCGAACAGTTGGAGCTTTTATTTTTTGTTAGTGTCATGTAAACTTCCTTAGTTCAACCATGACGAATTCTCGCCTTGCATATGTTCTCAAAGGTTGAGGACATTTGTACGCACACGCAGCGGTGCGCCTTCGTGTGGCGGTGCCCGTACTTGTCTTTTCAGCGTTTGTGCGGTGTTATCTCGGTGCTTGTGCATCTTGCAAAGACGTTAAGTTGCAAGTATATTTCGCTTCGTCGGACGTTCCGGCGGGTGGTTGTGATGAAACCGATGGGTTTCAACTTTCAACTAGATCTGCAATGTTGATAAACATATGCGGAGGCATGAACAATGAATGTGCCGCAGTGTGCTTTGTGTGTTTTTCTTAGGTCTCTGATGGCGTGCACACTTCTGTGTGACAGCGCATGCAAGGTGTGAGAAAGCGCATCCAAGGTGTGCGAAAGGAATGCTTATATCTGGGACTTGTGTGCGTGTGTGCTGTTCAAGGTTCAGTATTTATATCATGGAGCGCGCCTGCCAAGACCGACTAGCTCGTACCGTTGCGCCACATCATCTGACTGCCCCGGCCCTTAGTTCGACTGAACGTATCCACCCATGGGCTGGCAACGAGGCATCATCAGCTGAAACGAATCGGATACGTGCAATACATATCTTTATTTCCTACACAAGCGCATCTAGTATACCATTCCCGTTTCGATCGTCAAGTAAAGGAAGAAACTAAGCGAACTTATTAACGACGGCGGGCGATTTGATCTCTCAAAATGTCGCTTTCGGAAACGCGATCACGCTCGCAAGACCTCGCGTCAAGGCGCCGGACATGTCGCACAGTAGCGATTTCTGCGCTCTGTGATGGTAAGTCCCACCGCTATCGTGAGGCGTCAGCCTCCCCCGCGCCGGCGGTTTTGTCCACCGAAGGCAACAATTAAATCCAACAAGGGTTCCGTACCGATTCGCGCGACATCTTGCCAACATACGTGATCGTACAGTAAAATACAGTTCCTTGAGAATATCGCGTCATCTGTTCGGCAAACCTAGACACATATTTTCAAGAGGGCTGCACAGAAGGAACCAACTCCATCGCATGGGTTTGTTTACATTTACGCAAGCCAGCCCGACGTTCAATATTGCAATCTTTGGGCAGCTTCAGGTTGTCACCGGGTTGTCTTGGGTCCAGCACACGTGATTTCCTGTCAAAACCGGAACCAGCTAGCTGTCCTCTGGCTACCAGCGGGCTGCCAGGAGTGCGAAAATCGAAGAGCGTCAATGGCGGATTTGTGGCCATGTGCGCGCGGCCTGTTCAGTTGCTGCGACGTACGTGGCTCTTGTCAAAAGTTTTCTGTGGTCCGGGACTGTGCCGCCCAGAGGCGAACTGGCCACAAATCCGCCATTGTTTCCCGTCCTAATGGCCGCTAATGCGTCACTTCCTCCACACTTCTACGCCAGCACGCGGGTTAGCCAAGCCCTCTCCACAGTTTCCTTCCGCCATACTGAGATCGGTCCATTGCCGATCTCGAAGGCTTTTACGCTGGCTTCATATGCAGTGACGTCACGGCAGCTCCCGCGCGAGCTAGTTTCGGAAGCCACGGCCATATTCATGCCGTTGTATCAATAAGTGAAATCATACACCGGTGAAAAATATTGGAGACGTGCCGAGAGGCGAACGTTTTCACTTTATTGCATTAGTTAAAGAACGAATACGCCGTCACTGCAATAAAAAAACAAATGCCATGTAGCTGGTGGGAAACACCGCGTGTCGCGCCATCTGTCATGTATGAACCAGACCTCTTTAGAGGCTCACTCTAGGGACTTCGGCTTAGCAGCGTCAAAATCAGCACGTTTTCTGAACAACGATTGCAAAACGTCGCACATACTTTGCCCCTTTCGGTACATCAGATTAAGAGAAGGCTAAATTTAAAGTTCGTTTCTTGCCGTCGGTGCGAATAGCAAGCAACTAGTCCGAATTAGACTTGAAGCGGGTGCTTTGGTTGACGCCATGTTGTTGCGAAACCACTGGGCGACTGAACGGCCGTTCAACACTGCCGTGTAGCAGCGCTAGAACGTATTTCAAGTCAATGGAGTTGTGAGCTTTTCGAAGGTCGTCAACTCGAAGGCCTTCCAATGTGCCCGTGTGACACAGGTATTATTCGAGCTACCTTGCGTTTCTGTTTGCTCCATACCTTTCCTCCACCAATACTCTAAGCCGACATGTTCAGCTTCCCCGTGCTATCCCTAAAACCCATGGCCTCCTGCAGGGTAGTGTTCACACCTTCACCTGGGCGGAGGTGTGAACACGTGCAATCGAAATATAATCTGTCGTTTCCCTAGCTTTTCCACAGCACGTACATATATCCCCTTCTTTAGTGAATTTCGCTCTGTAACTTCGTGTCCTCAGGCAACCTGACCATGCTTCAAACAGTAAAGTGCTTCCCTTTGAATTATCATAAAAATTTTTCTCTCTTTATTCCGCCTTTCCCTTTTCTGTAGTTGCTCAATGCCGGTTCCTTCTCCACTGCTGCTATCCAATCCGACTCCTCCGCCGCCCTGACCATGCTCTTAACGCTCTTTTAGGGGCGAAGCTCCTTAAGGCGTGGGTCGTTCGTCGCCTGTATGTATGTATGTAGTAACCACCCGCGTGCCGGGAGGCACGCCCTCGCCCTCGGTGCGTGCCTCTGCTGTCTTGTGAGAGAGAGAGAGAGAGCGAAAGGCACGCGTTGGATATGGAAACGCTTGTCCGCCGCGGTGGTGTAGTGGTTACGGTACTCGGCTGCCACCCAAAATACGCGGGTTCGATCCCGGCCGCGGCGGTCGCATTTTCGATGGAGGCGAAAATGCCAAATGCCAGAGGCCCGTGTACTGTGCGTTGTCAGTGCACGTTAAAGAACCCCAGGTGGTCTGAATTTCCGGAGCCCTCCATTACGGCCTTTCTCTCCTCTCTATCGCTTTCACTCCCTTTCCCCCACCCCCACGGACGCTTAGCCGTGCTCCCTACATGGGCTGCAGAAATTAGCGTCCTTTCCTAACCGAACCAAAACCATAATCACACGCTCTTAGAGGAATGCTCTACCAGCTCGCAAAGAAGGAGAACGCATCCTCACCCGCGAGAGACAACGTTGGCGCAGGCAGCGTCTCCTAGCGAGTTTCTTGATTGAGAAATACCGACTGCTTGCGTTGTTCACCGGCAACCCATATATATATATATATATATATATATATATATATATATATATATATATATATATATATAGGCACTGGATCTTGACTTGCAATGAAGTGCCGGTGGGAGATTTCACTTGTGCATAGTTGAACCATGAGGATTCGTAGCGTGCGCGTTAACTAAATTAATCCGGAACTCGGCACGATCTACGATGAGCCTCCCGAGCTTCGCCCACTCATCATCATTCACTCCGTGGATATGCTGTAATTTTTTTGCCCCATCCGTTTCGTTACAGGCTGTATACTTATTGGTAAGCCTCCTGGTTCACTTCCTCCATTGTGGCTCAACGTTCTTCCCATACAAATATTATGGAGCCTTAGCCTAAAGCTGCCATCTAGCGGTACGTTGGGTCGGTGGCGGTATTACACCTCTCCCTTTGTGTAAGCGCCGAATGGGACGGCCGGAGCAACGCCGCCCTGCCGCAGCCGATCACGGAGGCCACGGCGAAACTAAAACCCCTTGCGAAACCACGCGCCCGCAACGCTGCACGGGGCGCACTGGCAGCACTGCGTAAGCCGCGTATTTGGCGGCTAGTAGGGGCGTGCGTAGGGCTAGGACGGCAAGGTTCGCCCGGAGAGCACGCGGGAACCGTCTTCGGTGGCCATCGTTCCCGCCATTGGTCCCCAGCTTCTCCGCCGTTGCCTCGGCGTGAGTGTGGCGTGGCCATCTCGACGTTTGGCAGTTAGCTTTTCCCGCAGAAGCGAAAACTCCTTCTTTGCGTTGTTGTACGCGCTTCTGCGGCATCCCAAAACATGCAGCGCTGTCGCGCAGATTCAAACGTGATCGCGCGAGGTCGAGCACACGCCGCGCGCGGCGCGCGCGGGGTGGAAAGACACGATGGCGTTCGCACGACCTTCAAGAAGCTAGTGGTGCGCTGTGCTTTGCGATCTCTTAGCGCGGCCGAAGCCGAATTTTCACGGCGCGCAGCAGCGCTGCCATCGAGAGCGTCAACCCCTAGCACATCGGCAAGCAACGCTCGGCTCTCGTGTCGTGTGCTACTCGCTTGCGGGGATGGGTTTTGCCGGTACAGGCATTTTGCTTGCTTCATTGTTCTACAGACCACTTTTATGACACGGTATATTCAACATACTGAACAGAAACTCATAACTGTGCCGTAACCGTGAACCGGTCCCATGCCGTGTTGCCGCACCATGCACATAAACACATGTCGAGCACCTGTGCGTACTTACTGATAATTCTTCAATTCTCTCTCCAAAATCTCCCTCACCGGGTCGCTTACAACCGCAGCGCCCTCTTGCGTTTAGCTGAACGTACAACGGCGCCAAAACGCCTGCTCAGCTAACGTCATCTACACACCTACGAAGCAAACGAGAGAGGATATGTCTGCCCATTGACACGAATGGCCCTAGTTTAGCAATCTTTAGGGACTTTACGCTCGGCGAGACGAAGACGCCGCCCTCTCTTGCGCGTCGCGGACATCGGCTAGAAGCAGGAGCACGCGACAGGAGGAGGCGACGGTCGTCGACAGGGCGAGAAATACGGCAGTTAAAAAAGAACGCAAGAACGTGCGTACGCACAGCCGCTCGGGTGCTCAGTGCTAAATCTCTCCAATCATCGTTGTCTAGCTTGCTCGCGTTTCCTTTCTTGAAAATTCTGCGTGCGCTGTGTTTTCCCAGTTCAAGAATGCCACACCACAGTGGCGACGCGCAAGCCGCCCGTGATCTGCAAATAACGGGCGCGGAACGTTAACGAAAGGATGTATACGCCCGATCGATGAAAATTATAGCTGTGCAATTATCTCGCTTACGAATATTAAGCGCGAACCCACAGTGGTTGTGGTGGTGGTAGCTTGAGTGGCTTGGCCTCCCTCTGCTATGCTAGAGGACGCGGGCTCGATTCCCGGGGACCGCGGCCGCATTTCGATGAAGGACAAGCGCAAGAACACCAGCGTAGTACATAGACAATTTAAAGAACCTCAGCTGCTCAAAATCAATCCGGAGCCACCCAATTCGGCCTGCCTCGATAATCACACCTTCGTTTTGACACGTAGAAGGCGAAATTATTATCATTATTATTATCATTATTGTTATTATTATTAGTAGTAGTAGTAGTAGTAGTAGCAGCAGCAGTAGTAGTAGTAGTAGTAGTAGTAGTAGTAGTAGTATTTCGCAGAAACACAATTCGTCACAGCAAGCCGTGCACTGCGATTATTCGTGCACGCAGGTGAGAACACGCGTCAGGAACGCGAGACGGGAACGTAACATAGAAAAGGAGGCCCACACGGCGATGACAGTTTGACCGAACTGGTAATTCATGTCGCAAATGTAAGTGCGGGATGCAGCCAAGGATGAATAAAAAAGCTAGGAGATGGCGCGAAGTAATAATCTTGAGGTCTATAGTCACAAAAAATACTTTAGGAACGGAATCATGGGAAAAAGGCCGCGTCACGTGGTATGCAAGCAGTACATTCTTGTATGGTCCATTCATGTATGCTACATTCATGTAGGGTTTGTGCGGTCCGCGGCCCCAATGAGGGTCTAATTCTACCCAAGAGGCACCGCGCTCTAGAAGACGCCAGGGAAGGCTGGCTTGTCGATCGAGGCTAACGGAGTCGCATGACGTCGCTCCCTAGGCTTTTTTTTTTTTCGTGGGTGCAACCTCTGACAAAAGAGCAAGTTCACGGGCACAAAGGTAAGATCGAGCACGGTGCCTTCGAAGGGCGCTGCCACATCGATAACGCGTGTCACGCCATCGATCCGAAGCGGTGCTAAGTAACGTTATTGCACTGCCACGCAGGGAGATTCGACTTAAGGCAAAATGTGCACCTTTTGGAAGCTATGAGTCATGTTCGCCAGCGGAACCCGTGCTTCCGTACTTTCTAAATTGAAATTTCTACTGATTTCGTTGGGCCGAACGTGAAGAACTTATAAAAGCCCGCAATGGATGCACTGAATGGCGTGCTGCATAAAAGTATTACATGAAGCTGTACGCTATCACCAATCGTACAACTTAAGACGCATATCTCCCATTTTTTCTAAGGAGCCTCCGAATGAGCACACCACCGTGCTGTAGTTCATGCGAAAATACGTGGAGAGAATTCAACTTCCGCTCATGTACTTGCGATTTCTGCGTATGCATTCGCCTTTACTCATGCATCCGCTCGCGCTCGAGCTGATACACTCCAATGAGTCTGGCGGAAAGTGACGTTTCTGCCAGAAGCGCAAGCAGAGTGACTTTCTCTTGCTAATCGAAGCGAGTAATTGCCATGTATCGGCATGCGTCTCACGTCACTCGTGCTTTGTCGATGTTCTCTTTTCTTACATATCGAATTTTTAACACGATTTTTTTATGCCGGGGTCCACCACGACCCCTCTACGTCATTTCTGTAACGGAAGTGACGTAGGAAACATAAATGTAAGAACAACACAGAAAAACTGGCAGAAATAGTTCCGTTGATGCGCTGGAAATCGAAGTCGCAGCGCGCAGCTGCACGACGAAATGTGGCCGATGCTCCACCACTGGGCCATCGGTGCACGCGCTCACAGCTGTACGAACGCGGCTTACATTCTTTCTTATCTCTCACCTTTCTCTTTCGCTCGATGCGTTTGTCCTGCGCTGGACAAACGCATCGCGTAAAGAGGAAGATGCGAGACAAGAAACATTCTAGGCAAAGTGCGCGTCGATGCGCTCGCACATTGCCTCGAACGGTGCTGCCATCCAGGAGAAGCATGGCTTCACTTCGTTTCTCCTGGTCGGTGGCACCATTCCATGTTCGTTAGAAAGCGCGTCTTTCGTCACAGTGGGAGACGGCGTTTCCGCGCCGACTACTCTTCGTGTACGATTGCAAGAACAAAACTGCTGCGTTAAGCGCCCCAGTACGCTAACGACGCCGACAGATCGTTGTGGCACCAGTAAACATGATTGATGCCTTTGTCGCGCGACATTTACTATCAACTGTGTTCAGCTATTAAGTGAACTACTTTAGTTACCACAAGGCGTTGGTCACGGTCATGGAAGTTATGGAGGTGATGTGTGAACGTGGGTTCATCCGCGCCAAACGTTGCCGTACGAGCGAAACACCGACAGCCACGGCCCAGTTCATATCGATGTGCAATAAACATTGGGTTGCTTATGTAAAGACGCATTTCACTTTCGTGCTATACCGATTCCTCTGACAGAGGGATCAGCCACATTTTTTTTTTCAAATGCAGCAAGACGGGACATAGTAATTAACGACTCTTGTGCAAATATCTTTATATATGCTTTACAGAGCTCCTCGTGCAAAAATTTGGTTACTTAATAGAAAATGAACTGGACTTCATCGGGAACATGACGACGGCTAAGATGTGCCCTAAAATTCATGTCCATGTAAATGCTACACCAGCTAAGAAACCACATTGCCCGTTCCATAGAACACTGGAATTCTTTACCTGATTGCGTTTGTTCATGCCAATCCAGCAGTTTTGTAGCTCCATCCATGACATGCATATATATGCCGCCTCGTCTGTTGCCTAATTGTATTAGTTTTGCGTTAACTTTAATTGCTTAACTTTCATTGCTGTTTACTACATTTCCCTTTGCATTTACCTGTCTATACTCATACATTTGTGTTTGCTTACTTGTTCAATTTTTATTGCTGTTCATTACAATTTTGCGTGCCCCTTGAATATACAATCCTGCCCATAGTGAAAACAACAGGCGTGCAAAACACGGACATAAGGACATAAGGGGAAAGAAGTGGACAACACGCGAGTTGTCCACTTCTTTCCCCAAGTGTCCGTGTTTTGCATGCCTGTTCTTTTCACCATGGGCTCTTACCAACTCGCTGAGCTTTGCCCTTTGACAATCCCGCCGTAACGCACATTGCGCTGCAGTATGCATGTAAAACTAATGAATTACTGTCCCCCTCAAGTAAAAAAAACTGCGTACAAGTCCTGCGCTGGTCGTCATAATATACTCACGTGTTTTTCGAGCCACTGACTCTGATCGCCTCCTTGAGGACTGGTCCTAGAAGGCACGCCTTCGTGAAGCACCTGCCGAGATCAGATACGGAAGAGAACGGTGTAGCAGAAAACAGAACCCGCTCATTTGTCTACGCAGATGCAAGAACATCATCGCGACGACATACCATGGGCGCTCCTCAGATGATGAACCAAACTCGCGTGTCATCGTGAGTGACGTTTAGTAACCGTCCCAGACGCTCGCGCGTGACCGAGTGCCGTGCTATACAATACCATACGATCGCTACCGAGTGGTATATACGCCAGTCCTGTTTGTTCGCAATGCCTAAACCTCGAGGCGTACTCTTAAAAAAAAGTAAATAAGTGCTCTGTCCAAAAGGCGAACAGTGATAGCGATGCGTCTAAACAGCTACAAAACGCTACAGTATTACACGCTTTACATATTACCGAAAACATTCGCGTACGCATTAAACTACCGAACACATTGCCTGCCTCCACAGGGATACGAGAACACATCTCACTCGATGACAGCGAACACTGCGTTTCACAACGCCCGCTTGGTGAACATGCGCAAACAGATGTAAATTAACGCGTTCAGTAGCTTCGCGCATTTCTTTAGGCAACGTTAGCCGCAGCATAGAAAACAACCGGAGATGAGGTGTCAGCGGAAGCGGTCAAACACTCAAAGCGACCGGATCACTCGGCCTCTGGAACCACCATTGCTTGCAAGATATGGCGCTGGCACCCGTTTTTACAAACACGTACTTCCGCTGCCTGATCACTCGCGGCCGCGCTGGCTATGAGAGGAAATGCGCACTTCACCTGCAACAATTTCCTCCTGCACTCATCACTTCGAGCCCCATCTCTCCCGCACAAGTTCTGTTTTTGTTTGGATTTCTTCCCTGCAATGCGGTATTTAAATCCTAAATATTGATGACGTTCAGCTGTTCACAGAACGTTGCTAGCGGCATGGGTACTGTTTACGACCAATAATGATGAAATTGTGAGCTCGGTGTGTACCTTTGATAGCGCCATCACCTCGATACCCCTAACGCAATAAACTATCTTATGTCAGAGTAGAGCGGCAAGGGGTGCACGTACAACTATTTAACCAAATAACAGGTCTGATCGTCAGCTCGATTCACGGGAAGAACTTCATCGCCTCAGTTGCTCAGCACCGATGTGATGTCTTTCTCTATCAAGAGTACTCACGGTGACCTGACTGACCCGGTCATTTAAGATAGTAGCGGCTGATACGAGGTACCTAGCAGGCAACAAACGGTCACCCACCACTCGTGTTATATACTATTAGATGACTTTGTGCATGTGCAACCCCTAGGGAGGAAAATGACAATTATTTGGAGAAGACGTGGCACACAAGAGAAGGTGAGGCACCGTACAGACCCAGTTGATCAAGGAATTATGTCACGTAGGAGAGAGGATTCTATAGTGAACCTCCTTTCTGTACTAGAATGATCTTAAACACCTCGACGCGCATTTTAGACTGTCTGCCAGTACTCTGTTAATCTCATATTAATGTCTGGTGTTTCATATCTCATATTAATGTCTATCTCTACTGGTGCGCGTGACAAGCAGTCGGCATCAGTGTGTTTCCTTCCGGACCGATATACAACAGTAATATCATATTCTTGGAGCCTAAGGCTCCATCTTGCTAGTCGTCCTGATGGGTCCTTCAGATTTGCCAGCCAGCAGAGCGAATGGTGATCACTGACTGCTTTTAATGGCCTACCGTAGAGGTAAGGGCGAAATTTGCTTATGGCCCATGTGACCGCAAGACATTCTTTTTCAGTTGCGAAGTAGTTTGTCTCTGGTCTTGAGAGTTTGCGGCTGGCATAAGCTATGACTTTCTCTTGACCATTTTGCCACTGAACGAGTACGGCACCGAGGCCAACATTCCTCGCATCAGTGTGAACTTTGGTGTCTGCTGTCTCGTCAAAATGTGCAAGGATTGGAGAAGCCTGCAGGCGTTTTCTTAACTCATCAAATGCGTCTTGTTGTTCGTCTTTCCACTCGAAGCGTACATCATCTCTTGTCAGTATTGTGAGGGGTTCAGCAATCCTTGAAAATTTTTCCACGAATCGTCTATAGTAGGCACATAAGCCCAAGAATCGTCGCACCGACTTTTTGTCTATGGGTGTTGAGAATTTCGCAACAGCGGCTGTCTTTTCGGGGTGTGGCCGAACGCCTTCAGCGTTGATGACATGGCTGAGAAATCGTAGTTCTTCGAAACCAAACTGGCATTTTTCTGGCTTAATTGTCAATTCTGCTGAGCGAATAGCTTCCAATACCAGCCGTCAACGTTCTAGATGTTGGTCAAATGTAGAGGAAAATACAACCACATCATCCAAATACACTAAGCAGGACTGTCATTTTAATCCAGCGAGAACAGTGTCCATCATTCGTTGGAACGTCGCTGGTGCAGAACAGAGGCCAAAGGGAAGCGCCTTAAATTCGTAGAGGCCGTCTGGGGTTACGAATGCGGTCTTTTCACGATCACGCTCATTTACTTCTATTTGCCAATATCCGCTCTTGAGATCTGGAGAGGAGAAAAACCTTGCATACCGCAGCCTGTCCAAAGTGTCGTCAATACGGGGGAGAGGGTACACATCCCGTTTAGTTACAGCGTTCAATTTCCAATAGTCGACGCAGAACCGTAGTGTATTATCTTTCTTCTTAACGAGCACTACGGGAGAGGCCCATGGACTGTTGGAAGGTTGGATGACGTCATCTGAAGGCATGTCCTCTACTTGGTTCTTGATTATCTGTCTTTCCTTTGGTGAAACTCGATATGGGTGCTGGCATACCGGTCTCGTGGCTTCCTCGGTTATAATTCTGTGTTTTGTGACAGACGTATGACGCACTTTCGACGATGTGGAGAAACAGTCAGAAAAATTATTAATAAGGGCATATAGCTGCTGCTTTTGTGCTTCGGGTAGTTGTGGATTAATTGTAACTGGGGCGTCGACATTGCTGGAAGTTCCTGGCAGGGCAGTCCGCGTTGTCGTGAGGCTGCATATTTCGGTCGCCGCTTGGAATTCGTAGAAATAGGCAATAGCTGTTCCTTGTGCGATGTGCTGGAATCCATTTCCGAAATTCGTTAGCATCACATCCGCACGGCCATTGCTTAGGTGAACAAGACCTCGAGCCACGCAAATGCCTCTGATCAAAAACAGTCCTACGTTTCCATCCGCTATACCTTCCCGGTCGTGAAATCTTTCGTTCTCCACGATAACCATTATACTGCAGCGTGGCGGTACAGTTACATCATCCTCGACAACACGAAGTGCTGTAAGACGTCGCTCCTCCGATTCCTCTACAGGTAGAGCTTGCTCTGTTGGGAATGATACACTCGACCTACGTAGGTTAATTATGGCGCCGTTGGCTTGCAAAACATCCATACCTAGTATAAGTTCCCTTGAACATTCTGGCAGTACGATGATGTCAGAAACGTAAGTAAATCCCCTTATTTCAAGCCTTGCGGTGCATCTACCAAGGGGCGTGATAAGGTGGCCGCCTGCGGTGCGTATCTGCGGACCTGTCCACTCCGTCACAACTTTTTTCAGTCTCTTCGCCATTGCGCAGCTTATTACCGAATAATCAGCTCCTGTATCAACCAAAGCATTCAGCTCAAGTCCGTCTACTACCAATCGCAAGTCTGAGGCAATCTTTTCGCTAGTGCACTCGTCTACCGGAAATACTTCATCGTATTGAAACCGCAATGGAGGATCTTCGTTACAGCGATTATCAGCGGCCTCACCTCCACAGGTCGCTTGCTTCAGTTTTCCTGCTGAGGGCTTGGTGACCGTCTTGGCAGCCTTGAAGCTGCACGGGGGCTGGGCGATCGGTAGCGCATAGGTGATGGTGACCGTGGCTGATGCTGGCGGGGAGTGATGGGGCTTTGACGTGTCGACAGGTATTCTTCAATCTCCGCGGGTCGTTCGCCGTTTCGGGGGCATGGCGCATTCATGGGAAAACCTCTCAATCCAACTTGGCGGTACGAGCAGAACCTACACAGGTGACTGGCTTCTCCGCAGTGAAAACAAAGAGGCCTGCTCTCGTGGTCACGCCAGACGTCACATTTCCTGGGCCTCTGCTCCACAAAACGGGGCACGCTACGTGCTGGAGGCCGGTAGGCAACCGTCGGTTGGAACACACGAGGTGCACTGCGTGCTGTCGGCGGGTATGTCACGGTCGTCGCCACTGGTGCACTGCTTTGTACAGCGGATTGCCTGAGCACGTCGGAGTACGTTAGCACGTGCCGAGCCGGTTGCGGCTCCGGCTCTGGATCACGTATGACCTGTCGCAGTTCGTCCCGAACAACGTCGACGAGAGATAACGCAGGTGCGGCCTGAGGTATTTGTAACTTGCTTAACTCTTCTCTGATCACTGATCGGATGAGCTCCCGCAGGGTGTCAAAGTCATTCCGCATGCCTCCGAAAACGACGTGTGCAGGAGCGCAGCTTACCTCGCGGTTGTATTGCCGAGCCCGCTGCTCCAGCGTCTTCTCGATGGATGTTGCTTCCGACCTGAATTCGGTGACCGTGCAAGGAGGGTTACGGGCGAGAACAGCGAAAATCTCTTGTTTTACGCCCCTAATGAGATGGCGCAACTTTTTGTCTTCGGTCATGTTGGGATCAGCACGCCGAAATAGACGCGACATGTCCTCGATATTGGCCTCGAGGACATACTGTCGCGCCACCTACGCTCTGACGTCACTCATAGGACGCCGCGTTTTGTCGTCTGCTACAACTCCACATTTCCTGCGTGTATGCCACCACGGGCCTTTTTGTTGCGGGCACCGCGAGCGCTCCCGCCCCCCCCCCGCCTGATGACCGTCCTCCAATAAAGCATTTTAGCGAACCGATAATCGGGTTTAGTGTACGACGATTCCGTGCCCCTGGTGACAATACCAGGTAAGGAGTTGCTATATATCGTGAGCCATAGCCAACGCCATATGAGACTATGCAATTTCTAGATACGCTCATGATTCATTATGCAATATTTTTGACGTCACATTTCACATGGCCTGCGTTGAACGAATGCAAGTGACCGTGAAACAGCGAATAAAATGTGCCACTGAATCAGAATATGGCAGAATACGACCCCGCAAGCGGCCCGCTCGCCCAGTCGGCAGCATATGGGAATGATCGGCAGACTGGCGCGTTATCAAGCATGCTCAGGAGTGCTGGCTTAGCAATCGCCGCCGTTTTCTTTACGGTGGGTAGGTTTACTTTTTGCATCAGCTCGTCGTATAGCCAAATAAGCTAGCATATTGGGGCTAATTAAGCTGAGACTGATTAGGACTGGCCTCATTAAAGAAGCCAAGCCTACTAAAGCTACTGCTGCTCAAATTAGTGCAATTAAGCTAAAGTTAATTATACCGGTCTTATTAAACTACACAAAGCCCTATTAACGTAATATTAATGAAATTATTAATTGTTTATTCTTTTTGTTTACTTGTTTTCTCTATTTTCACTGTTCAATTCAACTTGCGTTGTGTAATTTTACTTGCTGTTATAATATTTTTTTTGTTATTGTTAATCGAGGGTCCCACTGCCGTCGCTAGACTTTGGGACCCTCGTCTGCATACTTCGAACTATGAACTTTGCATTTTGAAAGAATAAACTGAACTGAATAAAGTAATTCTAATTAGCTGAAGTCTAATAACATGAAGGCCAATGAAACCAAGAATAATTAAAGAAAGCCTAATTAACTTATTACTAATTACACAAGCCTATTTCAAATAAAACTAAGCCGAACCTAGTTAGGCTGACTGATTAAGTCATGCATAATTATACCAAGGTCGTGGCTAATACTAATTCAGGTATGTATTATCAAGTTGACCGGCGTAGTTAAGCCAATGCTGATTAATGCAAGATTACTTAAGTTAGGACTGATTGAGGCAAGCCTGACTGCGCTACGGCTAAATTGGTTGCGAAGTGAGACCTAGTGAGGCCATGTAAGAACCATGTCCAACTTAAATCGATGAGCTACGGTGTGTTAAGCCATGCGCGTCTCAGCGCAAACCTGGCCTATTATTTTTTTTTCTTTTGTTCGCTTACAGTTAGCCTGCCATTCTCCAGCATAAAGAACTTTATTGACAAATAGTCCGAGAATTCGCAGCTGCTTTCCGAAGGAAGTTTTGTTTACGTGCCCAAGCACGTGAATTAGTTTGGTGTAAAACAAAGTGACAATAACATGAGGAGGCTAATTTGGCAGCACTTCTAAAAGCTTCAGCTATCACCAGCAAGGATTTGCACGAGCTCGTTCTGTACATGCCAATCGAGCACGCCAGATTCGCACAGGCAGAAATATTACTTATCTTTAATGGAAAAAATGGCAGAGACAGAATTAAATAAACAATTAGAACGGCACGTTAATTTTTTGGAAAGCGAATGTATCTGAAAAGATTACGTTCTTCAAATAACCACATCATTTTCAGACGTAGGGATAAGAAAATCACGAACGAAAACAGGTATGTCATGAAATTTTAGGATTTACGCAATATTTTTTATGCTACCACATGGCGAAAGATGGTCGAATAGTGCTTTGCATACCGATAATGAACTTGAAATTCCCAGAAGCGAACGTTCTATGCTGGTCATTAAGACGACAAAAGATTTAGAATGCGCGATTTGACCTGCAGGTCACCTTTTACGAGGGAGCTACGCAGCGCAAAGAGCAAAGTAGGAAGGGGTATCCTACCTATGACGTCAAAACGATCGCAGCGCCAACCACAGCAGTGGTGGGCCTCGCGGCCAATACATTGCCACATTCTCGTTAGTCAGCTGGCTTCTTGCTTGAAGTGCTATTTCCCCCTTTTCTTTGCGATCTGTGACGGCGAAAGTCTCGATTACTTGCCTCCGGAATTCTTCCCAAGACGTCAAAGAGGGCTCGTGGTTTCCATACCACGTCTTTGCGAAATCCTCCAAGGCGAAATAGACGTGGCGGAGCTTGTGTCTCTCATCCCATCCAATAACACTCGCCACTCTCTCAAAAAGCTCCAACCCGTCCTCGACATCTTCAAATGAGTCACCGTGGAACGTCGGCGGCTTGCGAGGTTGGTTCACGACCATTTCTGGCTGTGGTACCTGGCTAGTCATAGTGGCGGCGTCCGTCGTCCGAGTTTCCCTTGGTGTGAAGAAAAGAGGCCCGAATTCCGGCGAGTCACCTCGAAGACGCCGGCTTGCCCGCTGGTGCACTGGTGTCAGTTCCACTGGAGGGGCTCGTTGGCGGTTAGGACTATTGCGACCCTCGTTGATGGGGCTTCGGCTCATACCCAGCACCTCCACCGGTAATGTAGCGAACTTAAACGCAGGTTAATAAAACAAAGCGTTTATTGAGAGCGAACCTGTGCTCACAACTCAGAGTCACTGCCTTACAAAGACAGACGCGTTCTAAAGCTCGTGTCGTACCGTCGTCTTCTTCCCTCTCTGTGGACTCGTGCCAGAGGCGCGCACAAGCTGGGATGAGCATTGCCTGTGGTTGGTGAAATGCACTTTGTCACAGCGCGTGAACTTCCTACGAGCGATGGCGGGCTACTTGAATGCAGCCAAGTTGTCACGACAATATATATATATATATATTGTGAGCGCTAAGTATGCAGTTCATCGTCTTCATCTGTATATACCCATCACGCCAATCATCATCATCGCTGAGTTTGGCCGCTGCCAGCTGGGAAGCTGTCTCGCACGCCATTGTGCTAATAAAACGGTTCTACCGCTGTATTGGACGTCGCCTCACAAGTGGTGGAGCGTGCGTTCGTTTCCAAGTCCTCCTGCTCTACCGGTCACCCCTGGAGCTCCGCTCTGGTCGACGATTGTGCTCGTCAGCACCAACGATGGCACAAAACGACGCCGCCCCAGCTCAGCCAGCTGGGCCTACTAGGACTGTCTACGCCCCGCAACGCGACCCTCAGGTATTTTCTGGCCTTCGTGGCGAAGACGTAGAAGAGTGGCTCGACAATTATGACAGGGTCAGCGATTACAACCGTTGGGACGAGCCCCATAAACTATGCAACGTTCCTTTCTACCTTAGAGAGGTCGCTAAGACGTGGTTTTACAACCACGAAGGCGACTTCCCTGACTGGTCCGCATTCACTGAGCAACTGCGTCAGGTATTCGGCACATCGGCCGGACGCTCCGAGGTAGCGAAACAGAAACTCGCTACCCGTGTCCAGGGAGCTGAAGAATCATGCATATCTTACATTGAAGACGTTCTGGCCCTATGTCGCCGAGCTCAAAGTGATATGCCGGAGGCCGATCGCATACGCCATATACTGAAAGGCATCAACTTCGTTGCCTTCAACGCATTCCTCCTGCAAAGTCCAAACACAGTTCGCGACATTATCACCACCTGCCAGCGCCTCGACGCGCTCTCTTCAATTCGCCTTCCACGCGCCTCCGGTGACGTTGGCATTACTGTAAATGACGAATTGCGAGCGCTTATTCGCAACATTGTGAGAGAGGAGCTGCACGGCTAAGCTTCCGGTAACATTCCCGTGGTGCCTGCTCGTCCTGCTCCAAACCTGCGCGACGTTATTAAAGAGGAGCTGGCGTCCATGAGAAATGCTGCATGTCTCCAGTCACCTGTGGCCGCCTGCGTCCCTTCGTATGCCGACGTTGCCTCGCGGCCGCCGGCGCCCATTGCCTCGGTACCTCCAGACCACAACCTTTGCGTCGGTGCGTACGACCACGTAGCCTCTGTTGCAGCAAAGGCGCCGGCTCAAGCGCACTATTCTACGTGGCGTCCACCGCGCCCAGTCTGCTACTACTGCGGCATTCGTGGCCACATCTCCCGTTTCTGCCGCCGACGGCAGCAAGATGAAAGACGGGGGTATTCCTACTACGAGCGAGACTTCATTCCTAGAGCAGACGCATATGCTCCTGCACCGTATACGCCATCACCACGTCGTTCTCCTTCACCTCCGCTATCTGAGGCCATGCCTCGACCTTCCCGCTCGCCCCTCCGTCGTTCTCCGTCGCCGTTCCGCCGTACGACATCGCCATTGCGTGCTACTCCTAACACCCTCGACAATCGCTCGGAAAACTAAGCGCTGCAGTTTTTGGAGGGGAAACTGCTCGTCATCGAAACGTCACAATTCCTCCTCCTCGCCCTGCAAATTTATTGCCTGTAAGTGTGGAAGGTATTTCTGTTCATGCCCTTGTCGATACTGGAGCCTCAATTTCGGTCATTCACCGCGAACTCTGCTTTCGTCTCCGAAAAGTGCAAACCCCGTACTCTGGTCCCGTCTTATGTGGTGCTAATGACAATGCGATTTATCCTACTGGGCAATGCACCGCTCGTGTTACCATTGACGGAGTTCGCCACCATATACAGCTCGCTGTGCTTTCTTCATGCGCTCATAACCTCGTATTAGGCTGGGACTTTCTCTCCTCGGCTTCTGCAGTCATCTCGTGCGGCCAGCCTCTTATCCACATTACAGACACCGAGCTCTCTAATGTCGACAACTTCTCGCCTCTGCCCCTTGTAACAGCTGCAGATTTCGTCTTGCCTACGGGCGAAGGCCACGTTCTTACGATTACGGCACGAAGATCAATAGACGGGGACGCAATGGTTATCCCTTATCAGCGGTGCATTCTTCGAGGAATTGTCATCGACACTTGTCTGCTGCGGTTCTCACGTGGTTATGCCAAGCTTACCGCCTACAACATAACTCCAGAGCCCCTGCTTTTGCCGAAAGGATCTACCGTTGCCAGCATCACTGAGTGCACCCTGGAATGTGTCGTTACCGCTTCACCCGCCCCATTAGTCTCTCGGCGAACACCCGAGGCAGGTTCTTCCAATGCTCTCAAAGCGACTTTAAGCACAGACCTTAACCCAACCCAAAGTGAAGCCTTGCTGTCTCTACTAATGAAGCATCAGACGTGTTTTGACGTTTATTCGGATGGATTGGGTCAGACATCAGTAGCCGCTCATCGCATCGAAACAGACGGCTCGCGCATAATTCGCCGACGTCCATACCGCGTATCATCGTCCGAACGTACAGTTATAGACGAACAGGTCAACGACATGCTTGCACGGAACGTTATAAGGCCTTCATCCAGCCCTTGGTCGTCCCCTGTCGTACTGGTGAAGAAGAAGGACGGCTCGGTCCGGTTCTGTGTCGACTGTAGGGAACTGAACAAAATTACACGCAAGGATGTCTATCCTATGCCTCGTATTGATGACGCCCTGGACACTTTGCAAGGTGCCGAATACTTTTCCAGCCTCGACTTGCGCTCAGGCTACTGGCAGATTCCGATGCATGAGTCCGATAAAGAGAAGACTGCCTTTGCCACTCCTGATGGCCTATTTGAGTTCAATGTCATGCCGTTTGGACTGTGCAATGCCCCAGCCACATTCGAACGAATGATGGATACGGTGCTGCGTGGCTTAAAATGGAGGACCTGCCTGTGTTACCTGGACGACATCGTCATCTTTTCAACCAATTTCTCCCAACAACTCGAACGCTTAGACGAAGTTCTCGCGTGTCTCGCCAATGCCGGCCTCCAGCTAAACACTAAAAAGTGTCGATTTGCAAGCCGCAGCATCAAAGTACTGGGTCACGTTGTCAGTAAGGACGGCATTGAGCTGGATCCCGACAAGATTGCTGCTGTGTTGCACTTCCCTCAGCCGACCACACTTAAAGACCTACGCAGCTTTCTGGGATTAGCGTCATACTTCCGCCGCTTTGTTCGCAACTTCGCCACAATCGCAGCCCCTCTTCATAAACTTCTCAGCACAGGTACATCTTTCGTGTGGACAGATGAATGTGACGCCGCCTTCGAGACCCTAAAGCGGTGTCTCACGTCGCGACCACTCCTTCGTCACTTCGACCCAACAGCGCCTACAGTCTTGCACACCGACGCCAGTGGACATGGAATCGGCGCTGTGCTACTACAACGCAATCATTTGTCTGAAGAGCATGTCGTCGCCTACGCGAGCCGTACACTTTCTCCAGCAGAACGAAATTATACGATTACAGAACAAGAATGCCTCGCCATCGTATGGTCAATACAAAAGTTTCGCCCCTATTTGTACGGCCGCCATTTCACCATCGTGACTGACCATCACGCTCTCTGTTGGCTGTCCTCTCTGAAGAACTTGTCCTGACGTCTCGGCCGCTGGGTGCTCCGTTTACAGGAATACGACTACACTGTCGCCTACCGGTCGGGCAGCCAACATCAGGATGCCGACGCCTTGTCGCGCTGTCCGCTGCCGCCCGATGCCCATGCCTCGTCTCCGGTTTGCACGGCGCTATCAAACCACCCGGATACGCACATGCCCATAGCTCCGATACACCTTCTAGCCTCGACTGACGTTCTTTCCTCCGATCATCTCGCCTCACTTCAACGCGCTGATACGTACTGCCGCACCATCATCGACCGCCTTAATGGCTTGTCAAATCCTCCAAACGGCCGCTTGAGACAACTATCACGCTTCAGACTGCAAGATGGGGCCTTATACCGGCAAATTTATCATTCTACCGGCAACCTATGGGTCCCGGTCGTGCCTTGTTCCCTCCGATTACAGGTCTTACAGGCTTTCCACGACGACGCGTCGGCTGGCCATTTAGGGTTTCACAAGACTTACGAGCGCATCAAGACTCGCTGCTATTGGCCTGGTCTCTCATCGAGTGTCGCCAAGTACGTCAGTTCCTGCCCGTCATGCCAACACCGCAAACGTTCTACGTCTCTTCCCGCCGGCCCTATGCAAACTATGCCGTGCCCATCCGCCCCCTTCGAAGTCGTGGGCATAGACTTGTACGGGCCCCTACCGCTAACGCCTGCTGGTCACCGCTGGATTGTCACCGCCGTCGACCACTTAACACGCTACGCTGAAACGGCAGCTCTTGCGTCTGGCGCTGCCTCAGAAATTGCGGAGTTCGTCCTGCGCGCTATAATATTACGCCACGGCGCGCCCCGGGTTCCCTCAGTGACCGTGGCAAGATGTTCGTTTCACATGTTTTGGCTGAAGTGTTGCGTGCCTCCAACACCGTCCACAAGACCACGTCAGCTTATCATCCGCAAACAAATGGCCTTACCGAGCGCTTTCATTGAACCCTGTCAGACATGATATCCATGTATGTACAGCCCGATCACAAAAAAACCCGCATTTCCCCGAAGGGGAGTATGAGGAAGTGCGAAGCACGGGGTGATGCTATGAGGGGGCGCGCGCGACTAAACTGCAGAGCCGAGCGAAGGAGACGGCAGCGAGAGGGCACGCGCCAGCCGACCCACGGAGGTCTGGCCGTTTTTAAGTGCAAAGCACTTTTACTGATGATGATGATTAAGTGTAATTAATGATTTAAAGTGTTGTTGTCATGATGCATTTGTACACACACACATACATTTATATATGAAGTAGGGTGAGTGCAAACCTAACGGGGGGAGAGGCACACCAGCTGCATGGCGCCGTGACGTCACGGCGCGGAGAGGGTTCGAGGAGCCGGCGCGGTGCGCACAGCCACGGCGCGGAGGCGCCAGCTGCACAACCGCCGTGACGTCACGGCGCGGAGAGCGGTGCGGAGCCGGCGCGGGGCGCGCGCAGTCACGTGGGGCGTGACGTCGCTGCGCCGTTGCTACAGACGCCCCTCTCCGCTCCTCGCGCCGTTGCTAGGGGAGAGGAGGAGGAGCGCGGATGCCGGCGGAGTTTTCGGGGTCGCTTAAGAAGTGCATTCGCACTTAAAACTGGGACACTATCCTTCCTTTCGTAACCTTCGCCTACAATACCGCCGTTCAACGCACAACGAATTACAGCCCCTTCTTCCTCGTGTACGGCCGTACCCCCTCTTATATCTTGGACACTACGTTTCTATCTCCGCCCTCTGTTCCCTCCGCGTCCCTTCCCGAAGAATTCGCTGCCCGCATCACCCGATGTCGTGCAATTGCACGTGCCAACACCGCGACTATGCAGCACAGAAGAAAAATTCGTTATGATGCGACGCGCCGCGTTACTTCGTTCCGCCCTGGAGACGAAGTCCTCCTGTGGACACCTGTTCGAGCTTTAGGACTATGCGAAAAATTTCTTCACAGATACCTAGGCCCCTACACCGTGCTTCAAAGGACGTCTCCCGTAAACTATCGAATCGCTCCTACGAACTCGCCTACTGACCGCCGTCGCCGCAGCGTCGAAATCGTCCACGTGTCTCGCCTGAAGCCGTACATCCGCCGTTCGTTTCCTTGCTAACTTGCTGTGTTGAATTGCTGTGTTGATATGCCGCGTTGGTGACCGCTTTCGCGAAGGGGGGAAAATAGTGTGAGCGCTAAGTAAGCAGTTCATCGTCTTCATCTGTATATACCCATCACGCCAATCATCATCATCGCTGAGTTTGGCCGCTGCCAGCTGGGAAGCTGTCTCGCACGCCATTGTGCTAATAAAACGGTTCTACCGCTGTACTGGACGTCGCCTCACAATATATATATTGCAGATAAAAAGGAGATAACGCAAGCTGATCGCGCGGCCGGACGGCGGTGACCACGGGCAAGTGACGAAAGCCGTGGGGGCAGCGACATCGACGTCACAGACGCTCTTTTTCCGCCCAGTTTCGGTTTCAAGGAGCCTGCCACGGGGGACTAATTGTTCGCGTAGCTCCGACATGCACTCCGCTATTCAAAATTTGATCGTTGGGATAGGTAGTTTCGAGGACGGGCTACAAAGTTCTTGTTTGCTGCAGCCACCAATTACTGATACTTAAGAAGTTAATCAGCGTAATTCTCTAATTATGCAAACAAGTGCGCAAATTGTTCTGTATCTAGAGGCCGCCAGTCTGTACACTCGAATGTTACACAAGACATTCCCGAGATTTATGTCAGGGACAATGTTCGCATTTACTGTATACTTCTGCAAAATTTCCGCGATGAACCACCGCCTCGTGCAGGCACCACATCTTCTTTCCAGTGAAGGCGCGTATTCTGAATAATAATAATAATAATATAATAATAATAATAATAAGAAGAAGAACGGAATTCTTGCAGCAAATGTGGCCGTCCTTTTCATGTATTCGTGCATATGCGTGCGGCTTACGTGTAGTGTCGGATGTTGCTTCACAACTCACCGACTGGCTCAGAGACGAGGGGCTAGCAGACATTCTTGAGCTGCGAAAGTAGCGAAGGTTTTGACATGTTGGTTTTCCATTTCAACATTTAACGCTCCGTACGCACAGAGTGAGACAGTCTCAATGGCTTTCACTCGGTCCCTGCGTGCGTGTTGTGCGCTAGATGATAAATCTGTGAAAGTATTGACAAAAAAGAGAGTGCACGCAACAATATGCTGTCCAAAACTATTCAGTCTAAAAAAAACGTTTCTTAGTTTCTTTTCAGGTCCGTATGACAGAAAATATACCCACGGACATTCTCATTATCGTCTACAATCTTCTAGTCACACACAGCACCCGAATAAGGTACCACAGCGGAAAGCATGACCTGCGCTGCCTCGAATATTTCTATGGAGGGCGTCACCCTGTGATTTCGTGTAGCACTCGAAACCTACGCATCCGAGAATCTAGGCAAGTCTGCCGTTTACATATAAAACATTTCAAGTGAGCCTGGCGCCTCACACGCCTACTTCTAGAGGACACACAGCTTAGCCTAACATGCCGAATTTTAATTCACTAAAAAGAATCAATCTTCAATTTTTTTTCTTATCGAAAGCCCTGTCAGTAATAATGGGTGGTCGGTGAGGCTGCACAGCTTGTGATCCACTGTTTTGAGCGTACAGAGCGAAAATGAACGAGTGTGCTGACAAAGCAAAGTCAAGCCTTGTCGTCGTCTTACCTTCTCTTTTTACACACTGTCGACGTAGTCGCTCGCCCGCAGGGCAGCTTTCTTTAAGATTAATCTCACATAATATCGAGCCGGCAAAAAAGAGTCCAGGCTTAAAAACTTATTAGTGATAGCAGGTCGTTTGCCAGCTAATTTTATTGCTCTTTCAGCACATTGTCCACACACAACAGCATAAAAACGCAAAGCGGGGCTCAGAATGAAACGGATTTTGTTTAATCTGACGCTAGGAAATTGACCAGACTAACACAACTAAATTTCATATTCCAACTACTACACAACATATTAAAAACTGTAACCTAAAATGTTTTAAGTTATTCGCATGGTATGCCAAAACATCGCAAGCACTACCATACACTGACCGAATACACTTTCAATGCAAAGTCAATTTCACCTGGCATTTTCACTTTTCCTCGCGCAATTAAAAAGTATAGCTTATTCAAAGCCACCGTAACGAACAAATCATCATTAAGCAAGTATTGACTGAGCAGGGATTGCTCTCTTCGCAAGTGGTCGAAGCGTGGTTCCATGAACGTTAAGGTTACTGAACGTTGAGCGAGCCTATGCCACCGTCATAAATGTAATCTTTCATTTTATTCAATGGAAGCCTGTTAAATGTAGGTGTAACTACAATTATTTTTCTAGTTTAATATGCTAATAGTAATGCATAACATTATTCACGTATGACACTGTCCCCAGTGGAATTTTCATGTCCCTTAAATACTATAATCGCTTTTAAGACTGGTGGTATTCTAGAATAAATAAATAAAACGTGAGATTGGCAGTGATGACATAGATCACACTACTGGCGATGACCTTCTCGTTTGAGGTACTTGGATTTCGGAGAAAAAGAATATATGTTGAATTCGTGTATAGGTCCTCCGCTGAGGACATGCAATGATCGGTCTTGGAGCTTTCATACGTGTCTATTTTCTCGGAAAGTAACACGCACCTTGCAGAAAAACAAAATATTCGGGACCTGCAGCCAGCTGTTTTACGTAGCCCCCAACCAGTTTTCATACTTACAAAAAAAATAACTGAATACGAACATTCATCTCTTGCATGTAACGTTCTATATCATGACAAGAACTGAAGTTCTGTCCACAAGTACATATTCCGGTTAATATTAGGTTGACGGTCTTTTATAAACAAAACACGAACAGCACTGATACAGAGCAATTATTGGAAGTTCTTATCAATCTTGCCGTTGTGCTGCAATATCCTAAGTACCTCAATGACTTGACACTGCCTGACAAGCAGGGGAGTTCGTTTGCGTACACTACACTGTTCCAATCTCTTTTTCTTGTTAGGATTTGTCTTCCTTGTACTTGCTGGACTTGACATTTAAAGCTATATGTTGCATCCTCATATGAAGGCACTGTGCGTAAAGGGTCAAAACCTTTAAGTTTTTGTACATTCACACCTTTCTGTTAAAGGATCATTGGTCGGCAGCCATGGACGTACTTGTGATGTGTTGCTGTTCCTCAGCATTCTTACTCGCAATTCCGACCAATGTATAACTATATGCATGGTCATAAACAGTGAGTGCGTGAAGTCCCCTAGTATACGCTACTTAATACCGAACTGTGGCGGCGTCAAAGCTCTCCGCTGTGAGGTCCTGGCTGAGGCAGCTTGGTTAGGCTTAGCACTCGCAAGGAGGGGACGAAAACTTGGAAGCAGGAGCAGACGATCCACGCGCTGCGCATGCTGCATAGTTCTTGCGATTTCAAGTAATCCGACGATGTTATATTTTTAATATGTAGTCGACTAGACGTATATTTATACCTTCCGACATCGTTTACGCCATAAAAGTCCTGAAATTCTATTTATGATTATAGCCTTAAAAGGGGGCCCTGTAACACACTCTTTGGACCTAGTCAGAAAACGAGGCCGATGAGTCGTGGAGGTTCCAGTGAATATGTGTAGCAATTACTATTGCACTGCACACACCAGAAAATTTGCATTTTGATTTCAAATACAGCTGGGATGCGTCTCCTCTTTTTTCAACAAATGACGTCACTTAGCGGCGCCACTTTAGGCAGAAATAGCACTGGTTTATCTCATGATCGTAGAAAGATCATGTTCAATGCCTTATTTCTTCGCTTTGACGTCAATAAATGAAGATTTAAGTATTTATCTGTTTTCTTCTGGAGGTCGAGAAAGGTCAAGCCGTCTAGTCGGTGCTGTGAGTGACGTCATTTGTTGAAAGAGCAGGCGATTTCCAGCTGTGTTTTAAACAAAAATTGGAAATTTCATGGTGTGCGCAGCGCAATAAAATTTGGTACATATGTTCACAGAAGCCCCAACCACTGATTGGCACCGTTTCATGACCGTGTTGAGAAAATGTTGCAGTACCATTTTAAATTAACTTTCCCCCATATGTACGAGCCACTGCGGGATTACAAAAATAAGCGCGTTCGTGCCAGCTGCTTGGACAGCGGACATGAGACATCTAAACGTGCACCGTTTGTTTTGTTCTCTCTTTTTTTGCTTCTTTGTTGTAAACTAATTCGCCTCGCTCAAAATACGATGGAGTTAAAATGCGTGCTTTCCTGTACCACGTTCTGTGGTTGCGCACTACATCTGCGGCTATACAACATTTGCAGAACGTGGTATGTCTCGCCCCGAGATAGGGCAACCGCAGTGTGTGCCCAAGCCCAAGGAGGTGTGGTCCCCCCACCCTCACAGACTATGTAGTTTGCTGGCATACTGAGTGTACGGTGCCAGATCTCATTCTAACGCTTCGTATGGAGCTATGATAGCGTTAAGCAGGTGACAGGAGCGATATCTGTCCTTTTCGGTACCGTTGCTTCCTACCACAGAAGAAATGCCGCACTCACCTTCGCTGGCTTTAGACTTCTGCTTCTTCTTTCTTCCTCTACCGGTGTTGGAGAAGGTGGCGTTCAGGAAGTTTCGTTAATGTGCTAGGTCATACTAACCCAAAAAATAGCTTACCTCTGTCTTCTTGTTTTCAAAATAGTGTAACGACGATGTATTAACAAGACTTTTTCAAACAGATCGCTTCTTAGATCACTGAAGGCACCAGGGTATGGGTGGAATCCTCCACACCCTTTAAAACGAACTTATTTACCCCATTATATAGCTTTCGCCTTAACGAATACTGCAGCCTCAAAAAGTTGCCGACAGGAAACTCATTTATTTTGTGAAAGCATATAATAAAATGAATCTGAAAACGCAAATTAGAAGGATCCGACTTCTTATGTGCAGCTCTTCTACGATGTTTTCAAAAGGAGAGAGACAGAATTGCACGAAAGGCGCCGTTCTAACAGCTTTCTTTTTTTCCTTTCACGTTTTTAAAATTACGAAAATGAGCCACTATTGCGCCTGGAAAAATGGGATGCGCCACAGGCATGCTGTGAAACACCAAAGAAAAGGCTTTGTGTGTGTGTGGTGTGTGTGTGTGTGTGTGTGTGTGTGTGTGTGTGTGTGTGTGTGTGTGTGTGTGTGTGTGTGTGTGTGTGTGTGTGTGTGTGTGTGTGTGTGTGTGTGTGTGTGAGGGGGGGGGGTGCAAAGGGGCGCCGTGGTATCGGTATACGTAGTGTTCACGTGGCTCAAGATCCACCATAACCTGAATCTAGCTGCCCACCTGAGTAGTGACGCCACATGAACACTGAAACTTCGCATTCATTTATATGATAACCCTCCAGAGGGGGTGGCATCTGCCCCGGCGTACTTGAGGCTACAGTAATAATAATTAATAACCGATTGGCTTTTACGTGCTAAAACCAGCTATGATTATGAATCCCACACAGCAGTGGAGGGCTCCGGAGTAATTTTGACTACCTGGAGTGCACCTAAATCTCAGTGCAGGAGTGTTTCCTGCATTTTTCTTCCATCGAAACGCGTCCGCCGGGGCTGGGACTCGAACCCACGACCTCCAGCTTCGCAAGCCAACTTCTAGGCGGCTACGCTACTACGGCGGGCCAGGGTGTTGCAACTAAAATTGGCGGACTAAAAATACGTTTGCATAACACACACAAAAAAAGTTTTCGAGAACAGTGTCTGCCCTGAAAACTTGCCGCTATTGCGGTAAACGAGTTCAAATCCGAGTAAATCGCTAAAATGTATTATTTTATGTTTTTATTTATAGTCATCACGGTGCCTAAGCTGGAGCATGAACAACAGTCGTGAGAACAGAGAGACATAGGCTGAGGGGGACGCGTATAAATAGTATAGTGTAACCGTATTAAAATGCAATGAGTGACACTGTTCCAAATATGAAATAGCAGGTCCCAATAAGATCTCATGCAGTGAAATTACGCCAACACTCAGTTATGGCGTCTGGAGTATATCCAGCTGGCAATAAAATATATCCCCGTGGTTATGTAGTGCAAACCTGGTCGCAGTGGCACAAATGGAATGGGCCATTAGGACAACAGGGTGAAGAGTGCCCGATAACTGTCTCTCAGTGAGGACACCTCAGCCGGGACAGTCACAACAACCGCAACACGCACCGCTGCGAGTGTGTGACTAACAACAGTAATTACTTGCTCACTGGCGGAACACAAAGAACAGAATACAAGAAGCCAGGCGAAAAGCCACAGCATTGTAGTTCTTCTTGTGTCCCGTTTTTCCCGCACTGTCCTCAACTGGTATGAACGTTTGCAGACCCGCGTCTCCTCCTCACCCAGAACAGGTCCGGAGTTTTCTTCGTTCTCCGCTGCCCTTAGCTGCCCTTAGAGTTACTGTATATGTTCCCTGTAGGGAGCATATACAATAACTCTAGCTGGATGGATGGATGAATGGATATTAGGAGCGTCCCCTTTATAACGGGGCGGTAGCCCGCGGGCCACCAAGCTCTAGCTTTATTTTTTTTTCCTGATTGAGTGGCGTCACCTGGTGGCAAAATTTTAAACTCCTTCAAGATGGCGTCTGTGGAACCGCCCCCTTAACTGAACGAAGTATTTTGTCCGTGCTGTCCGATCAGTTTCGACAATTGCAACAAAGGCAGTTCTTACTTTCCTCAAAAATACCGGGCTACATGCCAGACTCTATAAGAACCACTGTGTGTTACAAATGTACATACACGCACAAGCTTCTTCCTGTCCGCATCATCATTATTCATCTCTCTTTTTTTCCTCTTTTCCTTTCTCTCCTGTGAAGAGTAGCAGGCCAGAGTGCACTTGCTCAGGCCCACCTCTGCTTTCTTTCTTTCTTTCTTTTTTCCTTGAAGTTTCCAATAAATTCTTTCTCTCTTTGTTTTCACGAAATACTGCCATAAATTTAAGCGCAAAAAGGACAGGACACAAGAAGACAAGAACGAGCGCTCGTTCTGTTGTCTTATCTTCTTGCCTCCAGCATTTTTGGCGCTTAAACTGATTTCAGATCATGAACCAATTCGCCAAGCAAAGCATTTTGCTAAGGTTGCCAGACTTGTTGCTTGGATGCTTTAAAAGGCGCTTGTACTCGAGCAATCGAGTTGAGTTGCGCCTTTAGTCACCGAACGCCAACTACATAGCTCTTTCAAGTAATAATTCTGAATCTATTAAGGAAAGGACGCAATTTCCTACAGCCTGTATGGGAAGCACTGACTCGGCGTCCGCGGGGTACAGGTCAAGGGAGTGAAAGAATCGGAGAGGAACGCCGGAGTGGAAGGCTCCGGAAATTGTGACCACCTGAGGTTCTTTGACGTGCGCTGTGAACGCAGAGTACACTGGCCTATGACATTTTCGCCTCCATCGAAAATGTGACAGCCGAGGCAGGATTTGGAGCCGCGCCTCTTTCGTGTGCGCACTCAAGCACCATAACCACTAGACCACAGCGGCGGACAGAAACACGAGCGCTTCATTGTCGTAGCAGAGGGAGGCGCAACCAACGTTACTAGTTTATTCTAGTAGTTTATTCCGTTCAGGAACAAATTCATAGCCAGTACATTCTCTGAAGCTGGGCCTCCAGGAAAGGTGGTGCGGCACGGCGGTATCGCTTCAAGCTCCCCCCCCCCCCCATCACGTACACGCAGCATCGCACCGTCGTGCTGAAGGGTCCTTGCAACACTTTTTGAACATATGAGGCACTACCGACCAGTCGTGGAGGCTCCTGTGAACGTGTGATCTAAATATTCTTGCACTGCAGGCATCAGGTAATTTGTTCTTGTTATGTGGGGTTTCACGTCCCAAAACCAGCTCTGATTATGAGAGACGCCATAGTGGAGGGCTGCGGAAATTTTGACCACCTGGGGTTCTTTAACGTGTACTGACATCGCACAGCACACGGGCCTCAACATTTCGCCTCCATCGAAATGCAGCCGCCACGGCCGGGATTCGATCCCGCGACCCTCGGATCAGCAGCCGAGTACCATAGCCACTAAACCACCGTGGCGGGGCTGGTAATTTGCAATTCGTTTCCAATTACAGAAGGAAATCGCCAGCTCTTCTTTAACAGATGATATCGGAAGGCGCAAATTGACCGCATCGCTTGAGGCAAGACTGGCATAAGCGATTCTATGATCCCGGTTCTATCCTCAGTAATGCCTATTATTTGTTCATTTTGAGTGCGCCAATTAAAAAGATGCATTTGTATTTTTTAAGCACACCAAAAAAATTGAAGTGACGTAGTCGGGTCTCCTTGTGACGTCATTTGTTGAAAGAAGAGTGGGCGATTTCCCGCTGTATAGTTAAAATTAAGTTGCACATTATCTGGTGCGTGCAGTGCAATAATGTTTCGTTCATATGTTCGCGGGATCTTCCACGACTGGTTGACACCGTTTTCTTACTATGGTTCAAAAAAATGTTGCAGTGCCCCTTTAAGCGCCTATGACTGCAGCTGGCGTTAGGATCGCCTAATCCGAATGCGCGGAGTTGCCCTGGGTAACAACCCTACTTCCCAACCTGCGTCGGGCGATGCTTCCCAGATTCAGGGCTATAGGAGTTGAAAAAAGATGTACTACAACAGGAGGGCACCTTGGACGCTGAAAGGACCAGCGAACAAATCAAAAGGGGAGTGCATGTACCTTTCCTTTTCTGGAGAAACTGTCTTAGGACATTCCCAAAAATATTTAGGGACCTTATGAAAAGCAGATGGGATTCCTTACCTCTTGCCACGGCTAGAGCACTAATGCGTTGAAACTTTGCAACGCGAGCTTACCCGACTCTCATCAACGGCAGTGCCTCACTGGCTGTCGTCATGCCAGGATGTGTTCTGCGTTTTGATTGGCTGCCATCCGGAAGAGGCGCGTCCTTGAGCGCTTCTTTTTAAATGTCGATGCGGACTGAGAAGAGACTCCCTGCATCTAGACTCATCCAGTCGTTCACCGGTGAACTGTCTCTCTCCTTGTTTCATGTACCATCGCTATGCCAGTAATTTTTCACGCTCATCATCCGTAATGACCTCTTTGAAGACACCTCGCCTATTCTCCAGACGTGATATCGGTTCTTTGCAAGTTTTACATTCTTGTCTTGTCGATTATCTAACGAAAACTAAATCGCGTACGCTAGTACTCTACCCGACTACATGTTGTCACAACCTTAACGCAAAGCCATTTTTTGACCGAAATAACATATTCAAACGTGTGTGAGCAAAATATTCATCGCTCGTCATCTTCATCTGTATATAACCATCATCACTGCCAGCGTCATCTTCGTGCAGCGCGTGGCAAAGGCTGTTTTTTCCTTGTCGGCCTCATGCATGGGGATTTGCCAGTAACCCGAGCGTAGGTCAAGCCTGGAGAAATATTCCGCACCTTGTAATGAATCTAATGCATCATCAATGCGAGGTAAAGGATATACATCTTTTCGAGTGATTTTGTTCAAGGCGTGGTAATCAACGCAAAAGCGCACTGAGCCGTCTTTCTTCCGTACCAGAACGACAGGAGACGACCACGGGCTTGAGGAAGGGCGTATGACATTTTTCTCGAGCATGTCCTCGATGTGCTTGTCGATGATCTCGCGCTCGGTGGAAGAGACGCGATACGGCCGACGGCGCACAATAGCAGATCCATCGACGTGGATGCGATGAGTTGCCGCCGAGGTCTGTCCCAAAAGAGGAGAATGTACATCGAACGAAGACTTGTGCTTAGACAACAAAGCGAGCAATTGATCTCTCTGTTGCGGAGTCAGGTCCGCACTGATGGTACTAGCCAGGTCAGGGGCAGGAGCACTGTCAGGGGTTGGGTGCTGTTGCTTCGGACTAGTGCTCACGGCCAGCACAGAAACAGGCTGGGTATCGACGCCGGAAACTACAACAGCACCTTCAGGAAGCAGAATCGGCTCATTTGTCATGTTGAGTATGGCGAGAAGGGCCGTGCCGTTGATGAAGCGGACAAGGCTCGACGCTAGTGCAATCCCTTTGGATAGGCAACGGGCTGACGGAGCTACCAGAACGTCACCACTGTCGATTGCATCTGACGCCACCGTCAGGAGTTGCTCGTGACCAGGTGGCACCACACAATCAGATACGTTGCGAATACGGTGACCGGACCGCGCTCCGTTGTCGACATCATCAGTCTCCCACATGTGCACGAGGCGTTGTCGGCAAGATATAAAGGCGGCGGCATCACAAAGAAAGTCCCATCCCAGAATTAGCATATAGGCGCAGGAAGTCAGCACTGCGAACTGAATGTGGTGGCGGATTCCATCAATAAAAACTCTAACGGTGCACTGTGCCGACGGCCGAATGACAACATTATTCGCACTACGTAAAGGAGGTCCACTATAAGGTGTAGTAAGCTTGCGTAGACGAGAGCACAAATCAGCGCGAATAATAGAAACAGCGGCTCCCGTGTCAACTAAAGCTTGTACGGGGATACCTTCAACATACACTAACAACGAATTAGCCGGGCACTCTGGAGGTATTGTAGGTTGTCCGAGCGATGCAGTTTTCCCTCCAAAAACTGCAGCATCTAGTTTTCCGAGCGGTAGTCAGTAGCGTGGGAGACCGGTTGCAGGGGCGACGTTGAGCGTCGAAGAGGGAAAGGAGAGCGTCGGCGCCCTGGACGGTAGCTTTGAGGTGCGTCGTTTGGAGGAGGCAGTGAGAAAGAGCGTGTCTGCGGGCGGCGATGGTACTGGCATGGAGAGGATGCCCCGTCCCTTTCGTAGACGTCGTAGCCGCGGCGTTCGTCCTGTTGGCGTTTCCGACAAAACCTCGAGATATGGCCTCGTATGCCACAGTAATAACATACCGGTCGGGACGAGCGCCAGGGTCCGTAGAATGCAGGGACGTAGTTTTTTCTTCCACAAGAGTTGTTAAATATTGGAATAATATTTGCCCCCTCATTCGCGAAATGGCACTCTGCGATTTTGTAGAAACGTTTCTTTGACATGTTTACTGTTCTGTCTTTTATTCTTCCTACTGTATTACACTTCTGCAACAGCCCTGCATAGGAGAGCACTATATGAATGAATGAATGAATGAATGAATGAATGAATGAATGAATGAATGATGCAAATAAGTTCGTAAAGGAGCCGTTAAACCTTTCTGTCATCATTGTGCAAGCTTCCGAACTTTAGTTTTTCTTAATCCGATGACTCGGACACGCTACGAAATGGAGTTCGGGTTCGACGTAGTCCTGCGTCATGACAAATACCCTGTATGTGTACTGCCGACAACTTCGAGGCAGTGCGTACCACGGCTGTACATATCGCATATCGCAGGTCGCGCCACCCGCAACGCGCTATATTTCTTGCTCAGACGGCAATAGCAGTCCGCTGCCTGCATAAGTTTTCAGAATGCGGCTGGCACAAAATATGGCGATTTTTCATAAGATATCTTGCTTCTTTTATAAATGCTTCTTTTATAATAAGTGGTTAACAAAATATCGAAGCTTCCAGTGTGAGAAGCAGAGGAATGGCGGTAAGTGCGAAATACATTTCTGAATATCCCGGACGGTTCGAACAAACATGGACGTAATCTCATTGCATGTCAGCTTCGTTCCGGAAACCGATTACAGTGCGCTATGACGAACCTGGGGGCAGATGCTGTCCTCGTTCGTTTCAAGTAGCCTTCGCAGCATATTTGAGCATGTGCGCTAGATAATCGCAGTTATACCTCCGAATGTGGTTCGCCTACTCTCTTAACGTCTGGCATGACTTTTATTTGTGAGAAAAGTCAGGTATAGCTATGAAAAGCGCTGTGTCGAAGTACTTCATGTGGAGTATGCTTCAATGATAATTCTGATTTCCTTTCGCGGGCATCTGAGATATTGCCAATATTCCCAGGGAAAAAATAACAAAAAGTTCTTTTGTCGTTCAGCCTTGCTGAGAAACTTGCATCTCAAAGCACGAAATGGTGGAATGTGTAATAAAAACACTGCAGGCCACTTTTTGTCTTCCAGCTAAAGAAACAAGGCGTGAGCGCGAAGGATTGAGCGACAAGCAGCTGCGATATATTTTCATTTGCTTGTGAACATACAGAAGCACATTAGTTAGTTTCTGGGGTTTACGTCCCAAAATCAGGAGACGATTATAAGAGACGCCGTAGTGGAGGGCTTTTTTCGACCACCTGGAGTTCTTTAACGTGCGCTGACATCGCACAGTGCACGGCCCTCAGCATTTCACGGAAGCACCTTCTCGTACTCGTGGTAATTACTGATACAGATTGACAGCATGCCCACTCAGAAACAGCCCATTGGGGCTCTACAAACACATCTTCATTCATCAGCATGAAGAAGACAATGTATGTGACAGTATATATACGTCTATTATGACCACGAGTGAAGACGTGTACAAATAAAAAAATTAATGTGAGCGTTTTTTTTTCTGAGCTTTTTATTTGAGAGATTCAACCTGACTGTTTTTAGCAAAAGGGAGTGGTATCGCCAAAGCGATTGTACGTAAAGCAAGTCGTTCGGGGGGCCTATGGGGAACAAGCGCTTGATAGGTGGCGCGCCAAAAAGCGTGCATCGCGCGCCGCATGCGAAGGCACGCATAACTCGGCTGCTTCACCAGACGATTGGCCGCTTCACAGCTCGCATTCGTGTCGTTGCAAGTAGCAAGTTTCGGATGGAGCATCAGCCATTGTCACAAGTGAAGTAATGGCGAAGAGAGCTTTTGCATCGCGATATATTTTTCCTGCGTCGCAGTGAGCGCACATGCCTGCTTGTTGCGCCGATCATGTGCTAGTTGCCTTATACAAGCCTGCCATGACATAAAATCGCTATACCCAGAACTGTGGCAGTCATGACAACTGGTCGTCCTTCGCTGTGGTTTTGGGAAGGTAACGTGGCCTGGGGACTATAGCTTTAGAAAAAATACACTCCACAGTGTTCTACAGTGTACAAAAGACGTTGCTGCGTGACGAAGACTCTGAAGTTCAGGAGAAATATGTCTCCCACTAGTTCATGAAAGTGCCCACAATGTTACAGCTTCAGTTAACGGGAGACGTCGATTTGCGCAGAAGAAGACTACGCACTCTGAAGCAAGACCTGTTTCAGGCGTTGCTTTTATACAGCAATGGTCATCTACTTCCGGTGCTTTCCCTGCGTTGTCCAGTGTGCCACACGGTCACGAACAATGCGCGCGCTGTCGGCAACCTCGCTGTCAGTGTAATAAGACAATCTTGAGAGGAAAGTAGCAAGCCTGCAGTTTTCCAGAAAGGAAACATAAGTAAGCCAGACGACAGTTACTGGTGCGTGCCAGAAAGACGCTCTAGAACGTTGCGTTATTTCTTAAAGAAAATGACACAAGAAACAGAACAAAAGCAAACACTTTCATTCGATGTCTTTCTTTGTCGCGATTATATATAATGTGCTAATTTACCTCCAACGCAATGGACGAGTATCACAGTAATTGTTTCTAAGAAAGCGAGCACGCCTTGCTTTTCATATAACGATCGCTACAAACGAAGCTATCGTTGTTGGTGTCGTGTATCAGTTATCACGAATTTGGAAGCTTGTGACATAGGATGAGCGCGACACTTCACGCAATAAAATGATGGTGTTGGTTGAATCATATAACTCTTGTGAAATTACGGTGCGAAGTTCGCGTTGATGTACGAAAACCATACCGTATGGGCTGCGCGATTTCAAATGCAATGGCAGGTTTGCACGTTCACTTCGTGCTATGTATGCTCCCCTGTACATCGCACATATAATACAGGGCCACCTACACGTGCAAGACCGTCAGCAACGACCGAGTGCGACTCGTGCATTGTTATCAATCGACGCGCTTCAATTTAAACGGAAGTCCTGCTGGCGTCTGGGCCGAACACAGCCAAGAGATGTGCGAACTCGGTGAATGTGAGTTACGCGTAAGCATGTGGGTGGTATCCCCCCCTCGTGCGTTGCGCTTAGGCGGTCCTAGATATCTTCTGATTGTGTGTAAGCGCATTGGTTTCAAGACTAGGCAGACCCCAGAGGGACGCGCTGGACGGCTTGACAATGCTTGTAGCTATCTCTGGAAAGCACAGGCGAGAGCCTATATGTTGCCACGATACAATCATTAAATTAATTTGATATTATGAGTTGATCGCGTTGCAATTCATATTCAGTTCACATTAATTAATGCGCTTTATTCATCCTTACTTCATACTAGATCCACATTAATTAATCTTTGATGTCATCGTTGTTCACCGCAATTTGTATACCCGATACAGGAGTGGAGCACAGCTGCATACTATGGCTCGCAATATTCTCGCACGCGCCACACGCGACTGTCGACGGGATACATTATATCGCCGATTTCACCACTGGAACATAAACGTTCGCGCACAACAGAATCCATTAAGAACCTTTCGGGCGGGAGACACCCTCACCTGATTGCTTGAGTACTCGGCCACCTTTGATGTGTCGGTAAGGTTTAGAAGGCAAAATAAATGTCGCAGAAAATTTCATGCTTCCTTTCTATGCACATTTTAGCGCCGGAGTGCCCAATATATTCATTGGTATGGCCTCCTTTTCGTGTGGCTACTCCGGCTATTATCGGCCGCGTGAACAGCTGCAATGTTCGCGCTCTAACCTCCAGGGCGGCGCTACACGCGCCGTGAAAACTCAGCGCTGGTTGCCCATACCGTACCAGTTAAGACGGAATACTATTCCTTGTTGGTTCTCCCTGTTTGTCAGTTTTGTCTGTCAGTACATGACAGACCAAAACTTTATTCCTGCATCGACAGGAAGAATTCACCATTAAGTCATCCGGGAATGAATATTGGTAGATTCTCCCTGTAAAGGTAATTGTTGACCAGTCTATGTACGACGGAGTATCAGTTCGTGTTCCTTGGTACAATATAAGACCCCACTTAGGCTCGTATGGTTGCCATTTCTTCTGGATTCAGAAAAAAGTAAAACATCCCTGCGGGAAACGTTGCCTTCCGTATTACACTAATTACGTACTATGTTCCATACGAAGCCCATGTGTACATATTTTTGCCGTATATTTGCCATACACTTACATGTGAATCTCAGCGAAGCATATGGTATTACAGCGACGGCCAAGCGGATTTTTTACAAGGGATTCCACTATAGTTACTTATTATCGTATTTTTACTTACTGTGACAAAAACAATGCCGTCCAAAGCAATGCATATTGACGGCGATGGCATTGTGAAGCGCTGCGCATGGAATCATCGGGCGGTTTTCTATGCTGCGCCGACTCTTTCTAGGTGCAAGGAAACAGTCCTGGCTGTTTGAAGGCGTCTGGCAACGCCGATGTGATGAGGAGCATCGTGACAGCCACTGTACCTCAATGGTACCCGAGATGTGCCGGGAAACGGGCAAGCATCAGCATTGTTCGGCATCCTGCCACATATCGGAAAACGGCAGCTTTATCTCGATGGATATTGTTGGTCAAGCTCAGTGGGCTGTATTGTCGGTCACGGGGGGCAGTGGCAGCGAACGCTTCCATCACCCCTTTGCACCGGTGCGGTCTCCTTTCTTCTGGACTGACTGCAGCTTCCTGCCCCGCCACAGTGGTCTAGTGGTTATGGTACTCGGCTGCTGATCCGAAGGTCGCGGCATTGAATCCCGGCCGCGGCGACTGCGTTTTGATGGAGGCGAAAAGTTGAAGCCCGTGTGCCGTGCGATGTCAGTGCATGCGTTAAAGAATCCCAAGTGATCGAAATTTCCGGAGACGGCCACTACGGCGTCTCTCATAACTAGAGCTGGTTTTGGGACGTTAAAGCCCACAAATCAATCAATCAATCAATCAAGCAATCAATCAATCAATAAACACAGCTTCCCTCAAACGTCAGGCTGCGCACGGCATCTCCATAATAACACAGCCAATGGTTACGATTACGTTGCCGTCATAGTGCTGCAGCGGTCGTACTCTGCTCAAGCATGTATCAAATCTCTCATCAAACACCGTTATTGATATCAATTTCATTTATGGGGTTTAGCAAAGCTTGTCGTATGAAAGGTGCCTTTATATAATCATTTTGAAGTGAAGTCCAACAAGCGCCTAATACACTACCGCTATTTCCCCCACACTGAAATGAGACAATGAATGGAACCCACAACCTAGTATTCAGCAACAACTACTGCAATAGGTCATTGCAATGGGTTTTTATTGGTGCCAGTTACAGAGCCACATAAACCATTCGCTTACTTTGACAATCATCTGTGATCGTTTCTGTGGCAGTACTTTTGCTCGTTTTGTACCTAGAATACATCAAAGCACTTCGTCTTCCTCCGTTCATCTATGAGCGGCCACTGATGTCGCTGGTGTGCTCAGTGCAACAAGGGGCACGGGCCGCTTCATAGCCCGCGCCATCGGCGGTTTCAATTGGCTCCGCGCGGAAGGCGCCCCACCTTTCGGCCTGGCCTTGGGAGCGACGACCGCCTGAGACGCATAGCTGCTGCCAGTGCCAGCGAGCCGCTCCTTTACAGGTAGGCTGCACTAGCATGGCGGAGAGCCGTCTCAGTTGCGCCGGCGCTAAACACGTCCCAGAATAGGCTCGAACGTCGTAAGCCACGCCTAAATTCCATACCGGACAGCTGCCCCTTCATTCGCGCTCGTCGAGAAGCAGCGAGGAACTGGCGCGATGCAGCGTCGCCGATCATCACGAACACTACGTGTCGTGCGACGGCAGGAATCGCCACCCGATGACGTTGTTCCGCTGAGAGATGGTAGAAAGCAGTCACGTGTGCTACGCGTCATTCCTGGGGGACCAAAAACGCCGTCTCGGCAAGTCATCCGCGTCATCGAAGATTCGCCGTCAGAGTCTTCCGGGCAAACCGTGCGCGTCGTGCAGAAGAAGGCTTCGAAGCGCACCTCCGGTGGGAGCGCGGAACGGTCGTCCTCTTCGGGGGCAGAGCAGCCGACCATGCGCGTCTACCGACGGCACTCGGAGCCGGCGCCGCAAGTTAGCGTTATTAGCGAAAGGGAGGGCTCCTCGAGCGAGGACGAAAAACGCGTGTACCTGGTTAACACAGAAGATTCGGACAGCGAAACGCATATAAGAATCACCGACGAAGAGCGGACTACTAAGACCGTCATCATGCGCCGAGATTCACCGCCACCGGTCAAGCTAAAGGTGTTCAAGGAGGCCGGGCCACCGCCACAAACATTCCACGTGCACCAAAAGGAACCCCCGCCTCCACCGAGACTGCGAGTCATCAAGGAGCCTCCCGACCCCCCGAAAACGTTTCATGTTCATCAGAAAGAACCTCCGGAACCAGCTCAGCTACACCTTATCCGTGATCCCGCGGAACCTCCGCAGACGTTTCACGTTCACCAAAAGGAGCCTTCAGGGCCTCCCCAGTTGCACCTCATAAAGGAGCCAGCGGGACCGCCTCAAACGTTCCACGTCCACCAAAAAGAACCGGCCAGCCCTCCGCAGCTGCACCTGATTCGCGAGCCAGCAGGGCCGCCACAGACATTCCATATTCACCAGAAAGAACCTGCGGCGCCGCCGCAGATCCACGTCATCAAGCAACCGTGTCCTCCGCCGATGCCTGTGCACATCATACAGCGGGAACCTGCACCACCTCCGGAGATCCATATCATTAAGCAACCTGCGCCGCCGCCGCAGACGTTCCACGTAATTCAGAAGGAACCAGCTCCGCCACCGCAGTTGCACATCGTCAAACAAGCCACGCCTGGGCCGCCCCCTGTACACGTCGTGCAAAAGGAGCCCGCACCACCGCCGCAATTGCACCTCGTCAAAGAACCACCACCGCCAGCTCAAACGTTCCACGTGCGTCAGAAGGAACCGGCCCCACCTGCTCAGCTGCACGTCATCAAGGAGCCTGCAGGACCTCCTCAGACCTTCCATGTGCACCAAAAAGAGCCCGCGCCCCCGCCTCAACTGCACGTCATCAAGGAGCCTGCAGGACCTCCTCAGACCTTCCACGTGCACCAAAAAGAGCCCACACCTCCTCCTCAACTGCACGTTATCAAGGAGCCCGCGGAACCTCCTCCCACGTTTCATGTACACCAGCAAGAGCCAACACCGCCTCCTGAAGTGCACGTCATCAAGGACCCTGCACCTCCTCCTCAAACGGTCCACCTGCATCAGCAGGAGCCTGCACCGCCTCCCAATGTTCAAGTTATCAAAGAACCAGCCCCGCCACCTCAAACCATCCACGTGCACGAGAAGGAAGCAGCACCGCCCCCCGAGGTACACATCATCAAGGAAGCGGATCAAGCACCACAGATGATCCACCTGCGCGAGCAAGAAGAGACTCATTCCCCCGATGTACGCGTCAAGGAAGTGGCTCCGGCCACGCAGACGGTTCACGTGCGCAAAGAGTCGGCAACTGCTCCGAAGGTGCGCTCTGTCAAGTCTCTGCGATCGCCCGTCGCCCAAAGTGTACGCGGCCACCAGGAGGATGGACGGGACTCCCCGCCGATCATTCACCTGCGACACCAGGAGAGGCGGGGCTCTGTGCGCACGGTTGAGCTTCACCAGCAGGAAGGACGCCAGTCCCCAGTGCACGTGCGCACCCTCAGAAGCGCGCCCCAGTCTCCGACGCAGTTGGTGCACCTCCGTGGCCTCGAGGCATCGTCGTCGAGCTCCGCCAGCGAGATAGACGTCACCAGAGTCTTAAGCTTTCCTCGGCGACACAGCGCACGCGCCACTGAGGTGAGAAACGTATACATATCTGCTGGTATAGCTGCGGCTTTCGCGCTTTATTTTGCTTTATATATTATCCACTCTATTCAGCTTCTATAACTCTCGTCCACAGCAGGCCAGGCTCCTTGCCAGGCCTGCTGAAAATTACCACAGCCCAAAATTTTTCTCGGCTTTGGAAAAATAACATTGTTTCGTTCATCGATAGAAACAAGCGTGCCTTTATCTCGTAAAAAAGAATTAACATTTTTAACTTGGCCAGGAATGTCATGAAAAAATGGCTGCATAGCGCCATCCTTGACGATTTGTCAAAATCTAAGCGTAATGAAAAACCAAGAAAAACTCACGCAGTTTCACGTTTCATTAACAAAAACATTTCACTTTTTTTTTCTTTTGCGCGCACGTTGAAGGTTACCAGCGGCACCGCCTGCGCGGTTCTGCTCACGACATCCTCGATTATGGAGGAAAGAAAGAGCCTAGGAGAGTTTGTTACGTCGCTCTTTTTCATGCCGGGTGCGAAAGCTCCCTCCCGCTCGGGCACGCTTCAACTTGCTTTTGCAAACGAGCCGCATTTGGCGAGGCTAAGGAGGGATTTCTGTAAACGTTGTCCCTGTATTCCACTGAAGAGCACATGACTTCCGCGACACTGTTTTGCTATGCTGCTCGGAGAGCAGGGGAGCCCCGCCACGGTGTTCTAGTGGCTATGGCACTCCGCTGCTGATCCGAAGGTCGCGAGATCGAATCCCGGCCGCGGCGGCTGCGTTTCGATGGAGGAGAAATGTTGAGGCCCGTGTGCTGTGCGATGTCAGTGCATGCGTTAAAGAACCCCAGGTGGTCGAAATTTCCGGTGACCACCACTACGGCGTCTCTCATAATCATATCGTGGTTTTGGTTATTCGTTAAGCTAAGAAGCTAAGCAGTCTCATGGTAATAGGGGAATTAAATGGAGGAGGAGAAGCGAAACATTACAGCCAGTTCCACGCCGTGAAAACCGTCGAACAGCGAAGCTGTCAGTTCCCCCTTCCAAGTGAAACAATTGTATCAGTAGTTCTCATTAAAGTCGTTTCAGTGTTTTCCGTGTGTCTTTCTCCTGTATGTGAGCGCCTCGTGTGTAAACCGACCGACAGCTTCGTTGTTGGATGGTTTTCACGGCGTCGAACTGGCTGCCAAGTGTGCGCTGCCTCTTATCTACATCACTCTCTTTATGCGCCCAGGTGCTTTGTCTTAGTTTATTACGATTAAAGAGAATGTAAGTCCCTAAGGAAAGTGCGAATTGCTTTCCCGGTATTTTGTACCAAAAGTACTACAAGTGTTTTGCTTTCCAGTTATGTTACACTCGTCGGTACGACGCATTCATATGCTTCCCATAAATTCACGTTCTGCGAGCGTCCCTGTATAGCCTAGTGGTCGTGACACTTGCCTACAGACCATGAGGCCCCGGGTCCGCATTCCGCCCCGTCAAGATTTCTTTATTCTCACCTGCGTAGCTACTACTATAAGACGACGCTGGGTAGACTGACAGCTTCGCTGTAAAAGCTTTATTAAGCGGCTAATAGGCTTGACTGAAGTTCTGGTGGACTTCAAGGCTTCACTGGCCCTTGAGGCTCGCTTAGCATAGTCCAGGAGGGCCAACTGGCTCTCCCGTTCTCCGCTTGCGAGCATCGTACCTCCGAGTGCCGATGGGCGTGTGAAAAGTCTCACAGTATTGCTAAATAAATAAATATAAAAAATACCCAACTGCTCCAGACGTGTTTGGGAGGCCGAGAGCCAATTTCTATGCCGAAACACATCCTGAAAATTATATATATCTACTCCTGTATCTGCAAAAATTCGGTTACCCATGGAACTGTGGCAAGACGAACAGAGCACAAATAATTATTTCAGGTGGCTTTCTTCAACTTCTCCATTGTGATCAGCCCGCTAAACTTATTTGCTTAAAGGTTAACTGAATTTCTTCATCAGCGTTTAGTCATCACGCGTCACTCATTACATAGTCACCACTATTGACAGCGTGTCTCCAGCAGAACCGCCATTTTGAAAACGACTTTTAGCATTAAACACCCAGTATACTGCTTTCCATGGAACAGCAAGTCGATTGTCTCGTGCATTGTCGATCGGACAAACGCGTCACTGAACCGTCGGCTGCAAGCGCAGGTGCGGCTCTTCAGGGCGGACGACGACGACGCCGTGGTGTACCTGCGGAACCGCGGCGAGGATCATTCGTCGTCGTCTTCCTCAGAGGTCCGCGTGCTCGCAGCAGGTGGAGACGGCGGCGGCGGCGACGACGAGGGCGAGGACGAAGGTCAGGTGCAGACAATACGGCTCATTAGGGAGCATCCACCGCGCCCTCCCAGCCGCCCCGTACGGATCATCGACGTCCGGCCGCGAAGCCCCGCCAGGACGTCCCACACAGGACGATCCCGATCCACATCTCGCGTTAGGAGGCGCTAGAGGACGCCCGAAGGCAAAAGAAATTATCGCGCGCCAGTACTTGCGCTTCCGTGTCATGCGTTCGTTTATAATAAAAAACGCGTTTCATGCCGGGCATTAGCTAGA
Organism: Hyalomma asiaticum; assembly: GCA_013339685.2. Lineage (NCBI taxonomy): Eukaryota > Metazoa > Arthropoda > Arachnida > Ixodida > Ixodidae > Hyalomma > Hyalomma asiaticum. The sequence goes on along the minus strand of CM023481.1, from coordinate 67,400,269 downwards.
ACTTCTGTAACGAAAGTGACGTCAATGAGCGTATACGTACAGGTAAGGTGAACTCACGCACACAAAAAAAAAATAAAACAGGGCGGTTCCAGGACGTGAAAACCGCTCAAAAGCGAAGCTGCCTTTTTTTAATAGTAGCTCGTAACGTAATTGGCAAGGGTGTGAAGTTGTAGACGTCATGACGTATCAGTTAGTTATACCAGCCTTAATCGTAATTGGCAAGGTAGTGAAGTTGTAGATGTCATGACGTAGCAGTTATACCACACTTCATCGTTATCTACTGGCCGTACGTGATCCTACGCCATGCGCTCGTGCATTTCTTTGTTTCTTTGCATTTCGCGCTATGGAAATGTAGCCGCAGCTACGAGGATCGAACCCGTCACTTCAAGCTAAACCTTTTCTCTACTTTGTCGCACTATCACGTGCAGTGGACTGCGAGCAAAAGTTGTTTGAGTGCGGCAGGAGTGGGGCAAGAGCTTGTCCGCTTTTCCCTATCTACGTGACGACATCGTCCGATGCACGGCACAGCCTCAACATTGAACAATTACGCTGTTAAAAACCTTACTCGCCGCGCTAATTTGTGCCACTCGTCTACTGATCCGAAGGTCGCGGGATCGAATCCCGGCCACGGCGTCCCCATTTCCATGGAAGAGAAATGCTATCCCTTGTACTGTGCGACGCCAGTGAACGTTAAAGAGATACTAAAATAGTAAATCCAGTTGGACTTGCAGGTTATTATTTGAGAAGTCCATCTCCATTGATTTCGCCATCGTAGGTTTGATATAAGAAGATAAAATTAAGGTCAGCGTTTCATTTTCATATTTCGCTCCGAAACCGATCGGCACCAGAACATAAGCGTGGCGTCACCGATGTCGAAGTGTTTTCTTTCGTATTTTCAGTGTGCATTAGGGGCGCTTTGTGGATTTCCCTGATGAAAAATCCACAGAACGATGAAGGCTCAAGTCATGGCGAAAAATCCTGCAGATCCCACGTATTGTCAGAATTGGTTAAACTGTTTTTGAAAGTCCTTGTAAACTATGAACAATTTTAGAATGTGGTATGTTAAGCTGCTAATGACCTACAACAGCTCAAATCCTACTACTATATTGTAATTAGCTTACACTAATTACAATTCACTGCGACTTTGTTCGAAACAAAGGATATTCGCAGAAACCCAGTTTTCCAATTCCCCTTTTGTGTGTCATTAATTCTCGAAAGCACCAAATTGCACTGAACGTAGCTTTTGCAGCTTATGTCACCTGTGCAGACTAAAGCACCTTCTCTTACTGCACACAGAGCAGCCACTCGGTGAATAAATTGGAAGCCAGTTCAACGCCTGTACAATTTCAGTAAACAGCGTAGCTGGCAAGGAAGTGCCAACACCTTGAGGACGCGACCGACTCTTCCAAAGTCTTCTTTCATCTTTCTTTTGCCCATTTTCTACGTCTTCTTCCTTCTCTTGTAATCTTTGTCTCTTTATGTATTGGACTCTCTCCTCATCTTCACATCACCTCTTTCCCACCACTAGCTATACTAGACTGTGCGTAAGCTATGCTATGGCCTACCTTCTCACCTTCTCCTTTTCTTCCTGCTTTCCCTCCTCCCCACCTTCACTTGCGCATCCCTTTGGTTAAACTATACCATAGAAGGCAATGCCGTGCTTCACCCTATCCCCTCCTCCTTTCCTTTCTCTCTACCCACACGCGACGCCTCACTACTCTTTCTGACCTCCTTGCGATACTACTGGAGATTCCAACAAAGCTGTCGCCACCTTGTGGGCGCACGTGAAAACAGGCGGTCCAGGGTCGCTCTATAAAGACAACACTTCATCGCATTACTGTGTGCTAAAAAAAAGGCTGTATATTCTTTAATCGTCACCATGCGGCTGCGCATGGCAATGCATGGTCCATTTGGCCAATGTACGTGTTGCCACAAGATAAAGGAATACAGTACATAACCTTCGGCACACAGGAAGGAAAATAAACATTGTGTTGAGAGCCACAACTCTGCCTTTTACATCTTGTTGCTAATGCACCTGCATAACCTAGCCAGTTTGCAGGGGGCTGAAATGACCACATGCACATTGTATCTCTTTACAACTAGTTGTGGCAAACACTGTGGCTCTCATCCGAATGTTTATTTTCTTTCTTGTGTGCCAAAGGTTGTGTAATGTATTCCTTTCCCCTGTGGCAACGCATACATTGGCCAAACGGACCGATGTATTAATACTGGAGTGAAAGAGCACCAAGCCTCTCTTACGACTGGTGAGGGTGTGCACTTGCCGCGACACGTAAGGGAATATGGTTGTGCTCCTGTTTGATAAGGTCAGCATTTTGGGCCGGGGAAAGAGCAAAACAGAGAAGTTTAGGAAGCCTCTCGTGTTGCCAAATGAGGAAACACATGTCTAAGTGCTACATCATTAACCCTCAGCAAAAAAGAATTAGTTTCTTAGGTCTGTCATTCCAGGTGACCAGTTATTAGTGCATAGTGTTTCATTGCGCAGTATCTCTTTGTGCTTGTTTTATGCAGCATAGTATGCATGTGCTTCTTAATTGCTCTTCGTAGGTGCAGGTGGTAGTGAAAGGTGTTGTATATGACATTTTTTCCAAAATAAAATTTTAGTTGGTAGTCCAGCTTCGTCCAGTGGCCTTTCTGCACCCGTGTATTTTTTAGGTGGTTTCTCTTCTTCAATCATGCACCAGCTGGCCCAACTCTAGACACTCTTGCTGTATTATCCAGGTTCCACAGTAACTGTATACAAAAAGGGCAAATTCATATGATGAGAACTGTGGACCTTTGTCGGTGCAGACATCAGCTGGAATTTTAGACAAAATGAACTAAGTTTAACTCATAACAGTTCCTGTTATGGTGTCAGGTAGTTGTTTTCAAACTCCAGGAAATTTGAGAACCCACCAAACATCAGTATGTAGGGTGGAAACACATCAGTTCCCCCTATACATGAAGATAATAAAATTGACATATTACCGGGCAAGTCCAGGGGCCTGTCCAAATACCAACAGTTCACTCGGCTGCTTAATGCATATTTTTGACAAACTGCACATGCCTTCAAAATATTTTCGATGTCAGTGCTCAGCCCTGACCAAAACACCAACAGAAAGGCTCATGCTTTGCACTTGCAAGTTTTCATGAATAGAAGTGAGCATTTCAGCTCCAATGTCATTCAGTGTAACAAGCTTTTGTCTTCTCGTCACAATGCCTTGAACTTTTGCTAACTCAGTGGAAACCAATGCCACCGAGCCACTGTTTCTTCTTCATTCCCGAAGCAACAAAGCACAATATGCAAATCCGGGTCGGCAGCTGTTGCTTCTGCTAGTATATCCATCTTTTTCTTGCCTACCAATTCACACCCTCTGCGTGTATGTCGACATCATATGTAAGTAATGTTATCCATGCTGTAGGGAGAGATGGGTATGACCAAGATGGCATATCTGCCAGGAGAAGTTGTTTCCCTGGGCCAAAGTGAAGAAAATATCTTAATAAGCACAAAAAACTGCTATAATCTTGGAGGCATGTCTCCAGTGGCTTTAGCTGCAGTAGCTAGAAACTGTCTGAGGTAGGTTTCAATAACAAATTCGTAACCACAGATGAAGCAAACAAATTTTCGCACTTGTAAGTCATTTCTGTGCTCATCTTTGTTCCGTCGTATCTCAAACACAGGCTACTACTGGCTCCCTACTACCATCACAATGCTGAAGCAGGGTAACACAATCTCATTCCTTGGTGCATAGGAAGATATTTTAAATTTATCGAATCAAACCAAATATCACTCACAGTAGATACCACACATGTCTTTCCACTCTTCTGAGTGGTTTTCTGACCACTTGAAGATCACATCTTTATTCATTAGGCAACGCTGTAGCATTGTTCCTTCTACCATGCAAGGTATATGTACTATTTGTCAAAGTAGTTAATGACCAAGAGCATTATGTCAACACCCGCTCTGTAGATGGACTGAGCCATTTCACACAATGATGCTGTGCTTGCAGGGTTTGGACTTATTCTATGTTGGCTGATCACACCGCCCAAAAAGTCGATTTCAGTTATCCCACACCTACACTTTATTGCATTAAGCTTTAATCCCACCTTTTCAGCTAAATCCAGAGCAGTATCGAGGTAGGTACCATGCCCTCCACTCGTACTCCTCCACATGAGTATGTCTTTAATATTATAGCACACCTGGGGCCCTGTGAAATATTTCATTCATAGTTTTTTTCAAATACCCATGGTACAGAAGTGATTCTGAAGGGAAGCTTCAAGAAACAATGGCATCAAAACAGCATTCCAATTGTTACAGCCTAAAGAGCTAAGTAATATGCTTGGCAGAAGTGGCAACGGGACAGTCAGTTCTTTGCACACATGCTCCTGGGTAACACACACTGTACTGCAGGTGTAGCCAATTTAACAGGTGAGCCGATTGCCAACAACTGGCACTTGATGCATATGCGAGGCCCATTGTTGACGGACTCCGGCGAGGACTAAGTCTAACGGGGAGAAGCGCATAGTGTTGAGGACAAATTAAGTTGTACACTTAGCTTTTGTTAACTTTTGCTTTTTTTGTATGTGAATGGTTAGCTTTCTCTCATGTTTATGTGTTTTTCATGTTTGCTTATAAAGTAACGTTCGTTCCGGCTACATTGTCGTCAAAGCATACCCCTCCGAGATTGGTGACAGTGTGCAGAAAGGAACACATTGCAAAATTCAATGATTGAGGAGCCGCGAGGCATTATCCAATTTCTGACAGCAGAGGGTATAAACTGGCCACCACTGATCGCCAGATGGTAACCTTATACAAGGAACACTGTGTGTACGACAGGTTGCCGGGGAAATGGAGTGCCCGTTTTTGTGCAGGCCATGAGAGTTTGGGTGCTGACCCGAGATGATGCAGTCATCATGACATATTTCATCGCCAGGGTGGACGACCTAGTGAGAAGAGACTGGCATGACACAATGTGAATCATGGCAGTGGAAGTGCATGTCAGCATTAGAACAGTGTGGACAACTGTTCATGACAGGTTGCGTTAACAGAAGGTGTGCATGCAGTGCGTTCCAAAGCAGCCCACCAGCACAAGGAACCGCATATGAGGCTAGCACTTCAAAATCTGTCTTGGTATCATGAAGACCCCACTTTCCTGGAGCAGATCGTCATGGGTAATGAGAGCTAGCACCATCACTACGAGCCAGAGACCAAGTGGGACAGCATGCAGTAAAAGCATGCGTCATCCATTTCCCCTAAAAAGTGCAAAGCCATGGCATCACCAGGCAAGGTGTTGCTCACCGTCTTTTTCGACATCCAAGTTCTGCTACTCGTCGAATTCCACGAGCACAGAGCAACCATTAACACCAATGTGTACCGTGAGACACTGCAAAGCCTACGCAGGTTCATCAAGAACAAAAGACCATGGCTGCCCATGGAGGGTGTGGTTGTGCTCCATAATAATGCACATCCACATGTCTCCAGGGTCACACGTGCAGAACTGGCCAAGTTCAACCAGAAACAGCTTGACCATCCACTCTACAGCCTGAACATGTCCCCCTATGATTTTCGAGTGTTTGGTCCCCTGAAAAAACATCTGAAAGGGAAGCGCTTCAACTCGGACAATGAACTCTAGGACGCTGTGAAAGACTCAGTTTCATCATATCCACAAGAATTGAGAACAGGGAATCCTTCAGCTCGTTCATAATGGCACCACTGTGCTCAGGCCTATGGTGTATATTTGAATAGTCTTCTTTTACCCAGAGTGTCATTTCGCACCTTTTCATTTGAACACCCCTTGTACAAGTGAAAATGCACTGGAAAAGCAGATATACGAGGCAAAAAGTAACGAGCTCCTCGTTTTTTAAAGATGTGCTAGAAGCTGAGCTGTAATAATTTCCGTATACAAATTAGACATTATAGCCATCAAAGGTGACAAGCATACTTGCAGCACTCTCCATACACTCAGCTTGAAGAAATGCAAGATTGAATATGACAACCTTGCCATATGTATTTGTTTAGCAATACCTGAAGTTTCCTTAATTTTCATCAACAACAGCATCTTAAAGTCATTATGAATGGTCACCAACTAACCCCAAACAACAGTTCTGATTCATCAAATCACAACTCTAAAAGAAAATCAGTGACAGCATGATTTAATGGCAGGTACAGAAAACCTACTGTGCAAATGGGTTAGCATGAATAGTGACAGAGTTCAGTTTGACATCGCGAAGAGGCCGGTACTTTGGGTTCACAGGCACCTTTTCAAGCTCTTCAAGAGTATCCATGCCGTCAATGACCCTGCAATGGAGATAAATTCGTGTTACAAATCACAAAATTATAAGAAACTAAAGAAACATGATGATTATTGATTGCTATTTAGGTAAACCACAAGAATCAATTTTAAAAATGCTTCCTTTTAATTATTTTTATTGAAAAATTCCTCGATTTCCAGCGCCCAAAAGAATAAAAAAAGTTGGTATTTCGTTCAAATATTTTACTGCATGCTGTCTGCCTGCTAATTATCCATTGAGTGTACAACTAATACAATTATTTACGCTGTTTTTGAACCAACCACTTAAAAAGCACCATCAAGTGCAATATGGCTTCTAATATGAAAAAGGCACACTCAAAACCTGATATGGTGGGCTCATACATAGACCCAATGATGGCACTGTAATACTTGCATTCATTCAGCACCGAAGTTCCCTAGATAAAACACGTTTTACAGGTATATACTAGTATAAATCATGCTTTATATTTTCTCTTTCCAGCTCATTACCTCCTCAAACCTCTCCTAGTAATGGTACAGGCACTACTCCAGACATGAGGTAACGAAAACCAGCATTACTACACAGTAGCACACCTAGGATCTCTGGCAGGGGGGGGGGGGTTCAATTTTTCATGAAGGGCCGTGTCATGAGTCAAAGGGAGGCGGCGCAGAGCAGACGACGACGACGGCGAAGACCGTTCGCCGATGAAGCAGCACGTGCGCTCGTGGCGCGTGAAACGAGGCATGAAAAGGGCGCAGCTGCGCTGAGCAGGGGGATTGTCTGCTTGGCTATGGCCGAAGAAGGACGCATCGGCAGCTTCGCTCTGTCGACGGGAACGGCGGGCGTTCAGCTCGGGAGCCCGAGACGCTGGTACTCCGGGGCGTAGCTGTAGACCTCGGCCAAGATTCGAGCGAGGCTCCGCGGAGGTGCTGCAGCCGAGGGTTCCGGACGCGCCGCCAACACTCCCCCTTCGAAGGTCGGCCAGCAGAAATTCACCAGCGCGACACGTCACCACTGCGAGCGGGGACCGCACTCGTACTTAGCCCGGCGGCTTGGCCTAACCCTGGGTCAGGCCACGTCATCAGTGGAGACGGGGCGATGGCTTCGGAAGCAAGCGGTCTCTTCTAGCCGTCGTAAAGGACAGCGACGACTTCCTCCCGACCAGTCTCTACACCGGCAGCGGACTTGGTGACGACGAGTGGGGACCGCGCCCGCAACGTAAGAACTTTCCGTGTGTTCATCGCGACGGCGTCGGCGAGGCCACAGTGGCCAGACTCAGTGCTAAGAACAGAGCCGAATTTAGTTTTAAGAACATTGTCAAAGGCAGCAGAGAGTTTGATTACGATTAGTATTTTCCTTTTCTGTGTTAGTTGACGGGCTGTAGTCATTTGTTCACTGTTGGGTTGCTGTGCCGAGTCGGGCATTTAAAATGTATTGTCAGATGAGGCTGTTAGTTTCACTTGAAGGCAATTCTCGGAATTAATTTTCTGACTGTATATATTTGTTCACTTTTGGGTTTGCGTTTGCCGTGCTATAAAAGTTTGGTTTGCTGTGACAAAACGCTATGGTCGTCAAGCGTCTCTCACTCCCTCTTCCACGCTCGGTAGTACAACCCTCCGAGATCTTCTCCGGCGGTAGTTCGTGACATAAATTGGCGAGCCTCTGCCAGGATTTAACATCTCCAGGCCCAGTCACGAATGATCGTTGGAGAGTGCCGAGATGGATTGGGAACGTTTGGCGGCAATAGCTAAGAGCAGGAACTTGTATGGAAAAGACGCGTTGAGATTTTTTGATGAATGTGCACGAGAAAGGGATAGAGAACTTGAAGCCGTATGGAAAGAACGCGAGCGAGAGCATGAGAGAGCAGTGGCGAGACTAAAGGAACAGATATACGAGGCTGAACAAAAGTTGATGGTCCGGAGTAGGGAGAAATCGTGTTTAGATTTAACAGTAGCTCGATCAGCAGAGTCCAGTGATTCTGAAGGGGAATCTAGTCAATTTCAAGAAGTTGAGGTCATTCAGGAGGTGGTTGCACTAGTACCAGAACAATTTGAGGAGAATACCGCTAGGCCAGAGGAGACTTATTCTGAGCCAGATGAACGTACGGATGTAGGCGCCCGAAATTTGTTGAGCGAAGTGGGAGCCGAGAACGCGTCCTCCGTGAAGGACCGCCATGAGAGTAATGCAGGCTGCTGCAAACTCAATTTTCGAGAGGTATGTGCCAATGTGTGCCCCGCAGTGGAGGATTTGAAGCAGAGTCACGATCCGCGCGACGATCGTGTTGAGCTCGGGAGCGAGCATGGTGAAATAGGAGTCCACAATGAGAAAGAGATAAATGAGAAAAGGCGGAACAGCAGTGGGAGTGGGGACGTCCCAGTTGATGAACAGGCAGTCGCGGAAGCTGCCAATGGAGGACTTAGAGGACGTAGTTGTAAGACGCGTGAAAGAACGCGAACTAGAGAGAGGCGAAAGCGCAGGGAGCTGCGTCGGCGACATCGTGCAGAAAGTAGACGCACGAGTGATGGAGGTTTGATGACGCGGTTGACACCGAAAGAGAGAAAACGTAGCAACCGCACCAGGTGTTTTTCAGGGTGTGCAACAAAGAGACGCACGAGAAAAGGTGGCTTTAGAAGGCGCTTAACAGGTGGGAAGAACGGACGCGGTGGAAACACGCGAGAGAGTTTTGAAGACGCGTTTGACGAGACGCTCGAGAGATGATGTTAGGAAGAGGCGTCCGAAGTGCAGAGAGAGGAAAGGCAGCGTTCTCGCAGAACTATTGAGAGAGCTATCAGAAGCAAGAAGGTGCATGAGAGCGTTGCGCGAGACGCCGGGAAGGAGACGGGACAGAATTAAGGCGGAGCGATTTTCATTGTGGCCACTAAAGAAAAGAAAGTGGGTTTATGAAATGATGGCCTTTGAAAGGAAACGAATATAGGAACAGGACTAAGGACAAGGACATACGGACGGGAAAAATAGATCAGAGAAATTATAGCAAGTACTGTTTAGTTGTTAGGGAAGAGAAAGAACTTGGCAGAGCATTTAGATATTTAAAGGACAATGAATAGGAACGTGACTGGAAAGGTAGAAGAGAGATAGGTAACTCGTAGCATGTGCAATAGTGGAGCTAGAGAAAGTGCAGGACCGATCAATTAAGTTTAAAGAGAAAGGATCAACAGCACAAGATGACATAGGAGTAAGGAAAAAAGAAAAACGAAGCACGAGTTGTTAGAGGTTGTTGAAAGGAAAGGAACATGGAAGCCTTTGAAAGGACGCAGACATAGCCTGTAGAGATTTAGAGGTGTAAATGGAAAGGGAAGAATGTTATTGTCAATCTTGTGTATAGAGGTAGCGGTGAAAGACAATATAGTAAGAGCGCTATAGAGCAATGAGGCAATAGGCATACCACAATGTATTGTTGCAGCAAGGCAGTGTATGCTGCGTTGGTAGCCAATGATTTGAGAGAAGGGGAAGATAGTGGTGATGCTAATGTATAATCTGGAAGTTAGAGTGATGGCATGAATATGCTCCGATGTTTTGAACTAAAGCTAATTTTTTGTCGCGTTTTTTTTTGTGAACTCAGTGGTGATGATAATGGGATGAACTGAAGGTGAAAATGATTTTATGAATATTCTTTGATGTTTTGGAGTGATTATTGACTTCTTTTGTGCACTGTATACTCATTTGGTGTTAGTGTGATCAGTAGACCAATAGAGGACAGCAATTTGAACTTCGTGAACATTCACTCGTGTTAAAAGTGAACATTGTGTCAAGTGCTTATCTGTCGTGAATTGGTGTGTGGTGCAACGTGACTAGTCAAATGTGCGCAGTGTGCGAACGAGGTAGTGTGTGTAGTGTACTGTGTGAGACAGTGAAGTGAGGTACATACTACGTCGACACAAGCAGCACCCATGCCACAGCAGAGGCACAGTCACCACCCGCAAAGGATCGGCAGTGGGAGTTTTTTTCAGGGAAAAAAACTCCTGAAAAGATGGGCCCATGTCATGAGTCAAAGGGAGGCGGCGCAGAGCAGACGACGACGACGGCGAAGACCGTTCGCCGATGAAGCAGCACGTGCGCTCGTGGCGCGTGAAACGAGGCATGAAAAGGGCGCAGCTGCGCTGAGCAGGGGGATTGTCTGCTTGGCTACGGCCGAAGAAGGACGCATCGGCAGCTTCGCTCTGTCGACGGGAACGGCGGGCGTTCAGCTCGGGAGCCCGAGACGCTGGTACTCCGGGGCGTAGCTGTAGACCTCGGCCAAGATTCGAGCGAGGCTCCGCGGAGGTGCTGCAGCCGAGGGTTCCGGACGCGCCGCCAACACTCCCCCTTCGAAGGTCGGCCAGCAGAAATTCACCAGCGCGACACGTCACCACTGCGAGCGGGGACCGCACTCGTACTTAGCCCGGCGGCTTGGCCTAACCCTGGGTCAGGCCACGTCATCAGTGGAGACGGGGCGATGGCTTCGGAAGCAAGCGGTCTCTTCTAGCCGTCGTAAAGGACAGCGACGACTTCCTCCCGACCAGTCTCTACACCAGCAGCGGACTTGGTGACGACGAGTGGGGACCGCGCCCGCAACGTAAGAACTTTCCGTGTGTTCATCGCGACGGCGTCGGCGAGGCCACAGTGGCCAGACTCAGTGCTAAGAACAGAGCCGAATTTAGTTTTAAGAACATTGTCAAAGGCAGCAGAGAGTTTGATTACGATTAGTATTTTCCTTTTCTGTGTTAGTTGACGGGCTGTAGTCATTTGTTCACTGTTGGGTTGCTGTGCCGAGTCGGGCATTTAAAATGTATTGTCAGATGAGGCTGTTAGTTTCACTTGAAGGCAATTCTCGGAATTAATTTTCTGACTGTATATATTTGTTCACTTTTGGGTTTGCGTTTGCCGTGCTATAAAAGTTTGGTTTGCTGTGACAAAACGCTATGGTCGTCAAGCGTCTCTCACTCCCTCTTCCACGCTCGGTAGTACAACCCTCCGAGATCTTCTCCGGCGGTAGTTCGTGACAGGCCGGGCATGCGATTACACAGTTGTTGCGTGTGTCTGGAAGTGGCGGAGGGGGGGAGGGGGGGCAGAGCTGCCACCTTGTGCAATATGTCATTTCCTTGCTTCCAGCAGAATAATTGTAAAGTAAATAAAATGCCAAATAATAGTAACATCAGTGATGATGATTAATTTTATTTTTTTCAGCGTTTTGCAGACATTTGCGCCACATTCTAGGACATAGGAGCAGTTATGGAGGGGGAGGGGGGTTAGGTCGGCCTCAGGGGGGGGGGGGTTACAACCCCCGAAACCCCCCGTCGGTGCGCCACTGTTACTACATAATAGTACTAACACTATGCATGCCAGAACAGAGCACAACCAGCCATCTTGACCAACCTCAGCACATGCTGTAGACAACATCCCAGATGGGGTGCACGGCTCGCTTGTGCACTATACTGAGAGCCAGTATAACTCTGACAGCCAGACCAAAGAACACAGACGTTCACCTGCCACTTAATACCACACACAGCTCCTTTCACTGGTGAACACTTCATTAGAGCACTGTGTGTTCGACCTTGGGTGTGCTATATTGCGTAATCTCTAACACTGTGTCCCCGCTGGTAGTGCCTATGGCACGTGACTGACAACCTAAATGTTGTGGGATCGAATCGCGGCCACAATGGCTGCATTTCGATGGTGGTGAAATGCTAGTGGCCCATCTACTTGCGATGTCGGTGCACATTAAAGAAACTGGTCACAATTTCCGGAGCCCTCCACTATGGTGTCTGTAGTAATCATATTGTGGTTTTGGGAAGTAAAACCCCAGAAATAATTGTTGCTATTCAATGTTGGGTGTAAGAAACAACACAAACTAGAGCACACACACTCTCATCTGACAGAACAGGTAGGTGCGTCATCGCAGGCTGACTGGCTGGCTGACATCGTACCCAGTCACACTTCCCACGTTCCTGCTCTGTGCACACCTCAGCATAATACCAGTTCACTCAGAAGGGCAGCCAATGACACTGTGCTACCATGTGACATAGCCAAGTGCATGGTAAACCAGTGAACGCAGAGGATCAACACGCCACAGTGGCAGCCACTTTGTCGTATCTGACACCAAAGAAACAGTGGCTGGAGCACATTTATAATCCACAGAGGTGTGGTGATGAGTGCGGAACAGCCTATGCTTCCCACATTTACACAATGTATTTCAAATGGTGAATACTGTGAATTCATATCGCATTACAATTCATAACGATGACAGCAGCGTTGGGGTTTCGTGGTACATTAAACACACACGTGGCAAAAAAATTACCAGAGGAAGCGCAAGAACAAAAAGGCAGCACAACACCACTCAATGCTGCCAGATAAAGCAGAGGCCCAATGATTCAAACCTGAGGGAACCTTGAATTTTCTTTGTATCATAAAATCGAAGTATGCCTCAGTCAGGGTTCCTACAGGTTTTGAAGGAGAATTTAAGGGTTTTCAAGAACTTTCAAGGCCCTATTGGAGGATATTCAAGGCCCTTTTCTAAAAGTTAATTTTTTATTTCATGTGGAAGTATCAATTAATACTCATGAAAGGCCCCTCACACATTTACTGTACAAATAAATAAAAACATATTACGAGGCAAACTTACTTGAATTGTACACAAAATAGTTTTCCAAATATCACAACACAAATTGGTTCGTATCACAAATAGAAAATAGTTGTATTGTCCAAAACTGCTTCTAGTTCACAAAGCACAAAATATTTGCAGAAAGCAACTCTTAATAGCCACCCACTTCAGGGGAGCTCCAGTAGCTTTTGCTGAATTTCGAGCTTGACTGAGTGTAGCTCGGCAGTCTTTTCCTTTGCCGTCTTTCTCAGGCTATTTGACCTGACAATGTGTGTCAAATCATTGCCTGCTTCTGCTTTTTCAGCATAGGCATCCGCGGAAGTTATCAGGTCATCAATTGTTGATCGAAGCTTTTTTTTTGTTTTCATTGCATCAAGCTCTTCCTCTATGCAGTGCTTCTTTCTCTGCTTTGAACCTTCAAGGTCCTGCTTTTTCTGCACTTCCAAGTATGCTCCATACTTTTGCCTAGCTGCCGATACAGCAATCTGCAGCTCCTTGGTGATTGGAATTTGTAGAATACCACCTAGCTTCCCAAGTGTATCACACACAATCTGTTGTGAAACATATGAAATCTCTTTCAGATTTTCTATACACACCTGTTGGTTCACACTGAGCCCACGTTCAACAGTTGCCTGGCCATGACTAAGTACAAGCAGAAGTTTCAGAATCTTCCATAACTGAATAGCTTGAACTGAATTTGAGGATATCATAGTAGAATTCATCCAGTCTGTCAGCAATCTTGTCAAACTGCCTAAGCTCATGCTTATTCTCATTCAGGAGCTCGGTGTACTCTGCCAACATTGTGTCCTGAAGATGGTCGGCCATTCTACCCGCAGTGATGAGGGTGTCTAACACCTTTCTGAAACCTGAGGTGCATTCATCTTGCTTGGAAGACATCTGTTGTGGGTCCAGTGAGGAAAGGCCCCTAACAAGTGCAAACTTCAAGGGGCTTCTCTCTAGGATTTTGTTAGTGGCACTGATCAAAAACTGTTTACATTCCATCCGGAACTGAAACACATCCTTCGAGCTTATTCAGGAATTTTCGATAATCTGCTCTGCTTTGTAGCCAATGTCCACCTTCTCAAGTGGAACGTGGTTGTCAGGATTACCAATATCAATCTTTAGCAGGCCCACAATTCCTCTGGCAGAAAAGATAGAGCCCTTCAAAAACTTCATGAGCAGCTTCCTCAAAACAGTTTTCAAATCTCTTGTAATGAAAAAAACCATTGCTTTGTCTGTCTGGTGCTCTACTAGGCAAGGCTTCAGTGCCATTGCAACACATAATGCAAAGTTCACCTTCGCTGGGATCAATACATCACAGCTGTGCTCCTAAAAGTTCTTAAATGAGACACATTTCGGCAGGTTCACATCCTTTTTTTTTAGCAGCCTCAATGTACTTTTTGATATCAGACCACACCGACAATGCTCTCTCAATTACAGGGGCATTTTCCAGCCACCGGTGGGCAACAAACTTGAGGGGAAAGGTGCATTGGCCCGTGACTGCCGAAAACTCCTCTCTAGGTGCTGGAGCATCATCAAAAAAAGCGCTCAGACTGAACAGCAGGCAGTCAAGTACCCACTTAATAGTTGAAACTCCCGCCCTATAAGCATTGTGCACTGTGTGAAGCCCACAAGTCCCGAAGTCCACACATTGCACTTGGTAGTTTCGTTGCAAGTGTTGTTGCGGGCCCTTGAAAAACTTCACATTAACATTGGGCCCGTCCATAGATATCTGAACAATCTTTGCAAGAGGCAATGGCTCAAGGGTGCTTAGCAACTTTTCCTAAATGTCATCAGCAGTAGAATGACCCATAAAAACGAAGGTATAATATCTAATCGTCACTCTGCGAGAAGAATCCCAACACCGCAGGTGCACATCCATTTGCTTACTTTGCAAGCAGTCATTTGCCGACTCATCAAAAAGTACAACAAAGAATTCACACCTGTTGTATCTCTCGCTGCAAAGCTGAAAGAAAGAAAGGCCTCAGACCACGGAATGTCATGTAGGTGCATTTCTTCTCACCACAACAATATGCCTTTGCCACTTCACTGTTCGGGAACATCCGCCAGAATAACTCCCCTGCTTGGGATGACATCCGGTATGACATATCGGACATGACCACCTTCAAGGTCCAAAGGACTTCGGTGTCAGTGACAAGCTCGTGTGCTCTACAAGCATCATTTAGGCTTGGCAACCCCTCCTGAGGTGTTGCGCTAGGTGCCTGCAATGGAGGTGTAGCAGCCAACTGCTCTGTCGCAACAGGAGTCAAGTAGCGTTTCAGTGCACCCCCTTGTGCTACATTCATTGCATGAATGTGCTTTGCACTTTTCATACGACTTTTCAAAGCGGATTCACCCATGCCAGTCACATTTAAGACTTTGCCGCAAAGTTTGCACTTAGCCCGATGCGGACTGCTTGTGTTGGGTGCAATCTACTGCTTGTAGTCGTCGTGGCATAGCCACGTAGGCTGGAACTTGCTTTTTCCGGGCACTGTTGATCAGCACATCATTTCACAGAAGACACGATTATTTAGAAAAGCGTTGACACCAAGGAGGCACGACTATGGTAAAGCCCATGCACGGGCGTGATCGCGTGAATCGGCAGGCGCTCGCATGGCTAGCACTGATCGCACCACGCAACCCGTGTTGCCAGCCGCCAAATGAGAATCGGCTATATGGGTATAAGAACCAAAATTTTTTGTTCGCTACAGTTCAGAACTCTTTTAAAAAAAAAAGAAAATTTCACAAGCAAAAGCCCTTATGCTGCTGATAACTATAAATTAAAATTTAATATTTATGAAATTCAACGTTTTTCAAGACAGTCAGAAATTCAAGGTTTTTAAGGGCCTTGAAAACAGACTTTCGAAATTCAAGGGTATTCAAAGTTTTCAAGGACCTGTGCGCACCCCACTCAGTGCAGCATATATCGGGAAAGACGCAGATCGCCAATGATCCTGTGCACTGCTGCAATCACTGTGCTTGACCAAAACATTTAGCGCACGAACACACGACCACGAAGAGTGGAACACACGACGACGAGCGCTTCCACGTCCTGTAGATGGGGGCAAATATCCGGTCACCAGCAGCACCTCATTTGGGTATTGTCAAAGCTTGAGGAACCAGCTATACATTCTTGCACTGCATTCACACAAAACAATGACAGGCACAAGAACCGCTGGGCTATTTAGGGTGAAGTTCGAATACAGTCGACTCCCGTTAATACGAAGTTGACGGGGTCCTGCGAAAGACTTCGAATTAACCAATCTTCCAATTAACCAAAGCGGGCAAAAATGGACATTTTTATTTACTCATTTGGAAAAGAAATTTGCTTGCGGCATCGTGCCACGGAGAGAAAGTTCTGCAGGCTGTAGACGTGGCCAAGTGCTTCCTCGGCGTTGCTCTCTGCAGCAAAAAACCGCTGCGCGAGGGCAAGGCCCGCAGCTACATCAGCAGCTGTAGGTTGCGACTAGCTTGAAACATCATCATCCAAGTCACTTTCGTCAGCAGCCTTGTTGGGCCAAACGATCCCGAGTATTTCGGTCTCCGTCAGCACACCACAGGCTACAACTTGACTGTCAATGGCAACGTATTCTCCGAAAGGGATGAGCTGGTTGAAGACTATCGTCGTCAAGTTCGGTTGTGTGCACTTCCCCTGCTGGAGAAGACAAACCACCTCCATCTCTCGAGGCACTTGCACTAAAACCGCATGTCCTGAAGCAGTTCGTGATCCTCTCCTCTTTAACGCGACCCCATGCTCGCACTAGCATGTGGATAGCGCTGAGGAGGCTCACCTCACACTGCGTGGAGTTATCCATGCACAAAAGCACCCGCTCGGGAAGGTGCTTTCGGTACAGCCATCCATCGGACGAAGAAAAATTTTTAGTGTCTAATATCACCGCAAGCAATAAGGCTTTTGCTGCTACGATATCGCCACTGAGCCGAAGTTGGTTGCTCCGGGCCTCCCTAATCGAAATGAGCAACGCTTGCTCTAACTCTGGGTGGGCACCGGTGCGCATTCTCATGCATGACATTTTAAACTGGTCGTTCTCAAGAGCTTCGAGTATCGAGCGCTCGTTATTGGTGTTCAAAAGAGCGCTTGATGCCGCAATTCCATGTGATGTCCCACTTGGCGGTGCCTCCATTGCCTCCGTCCTCAACTGCCTTCAAAATCTTAACTTTCGTCCCCAAGTCAAGCGTATGATAAGGTCCGCGAGTTGCTATTGCCGCGACTGTGCAATGATACCGGCGGGCCAATTCGCTAACACTCTAAGAAACATGCAGAAACGCCTAGCACGTCGACGCGACCATGCAAGGCTGCAATTGTGCTGGGCGGATGGGCTAAGCCTGCCGCCTCATTATTTTCGGCGCTGTCGTCAGCTGCGATGCCGATGGCGCCAGTACCTAACATTGACGCTTCATGAACTGTGGCGCTGTAGTCAGCTGCGGTGCTGGCAATGTAAATTCAGCACGCAATGCTGTTATTCACTTTAATAATATGGAATTTCTCAAACATTACGATCATCTTGAGCTGTAATATTAACAAATCACTTCTAATTAACCGACACCTTAGACTTCTAACTTCGAATTACCAAGAATATTTTCTATTGGCTTGCATGCAAAACTGACGGGACCCCGACTTCACTTCCAATTAACTGAAAATTCCAATTAAGCGACTTCGAATTATCGGGAGTTGACTGTACGTAGAAAGCGGGCCGGAAGAACTAGAAATGAAGTAGAACTGTGAGTTGGCCTAGTTGAAACAAATCCATCTTTTTTTCCAAAACCTTTAGCGTACAAACACACGACCACGAAGAGTAGAACACACAAAGACAAGCACTTCCGTGTCCTAGAGATGGGGGCAAGTATCTGGTCACCAGCAGCACCTCATTTGGACATTGTCAAAGCTAGAGGAGCCAGCAATGCATTCTTGCACTGCATTCACAGACAACGATGATGGGCACAAGAACCGCTGGTCTATTTAGGGTGAAGTTCAAATATGTAGAAAGCGGGCCAGAAGAACTAGAAATGAACTGAAGTAGAACTGTGAATCGGCCTAGTTGAAACAAATCCATTTTTTTTCCAAAACCTGTAGCGCACAAACACGCTACCCCGAAGAGTAGAACACACATGTCCTAGATATGGGGCAAGTATCCGGTCACCAGCAGTACCTCATTTCGGCATTGTAAAAGCTAGAGGAGCCAGCAATGCATTCTTGCACTGCATTCACAGACAACGATGATGGGCACAAGAACCGCTGGGCTATTTAGGGTGAAGTTCGAATATGTAGAAAGCGGGCCAGAAGAACTAGAAATGAACTGAAGTAGAACTGTGAATCAGCCTAGTTGAAACGAATACATTTTTTTGCCAAAACCTGTAGCGCACAAACACGCTACCCGAAGAGTAGAACACACATGTCCTAGAGATGGGGCAAGTATCCGGTCACCAGCAGCACCTCATTTGGACATTGTCAAAGCTAGAGGAGCCAGCTATGCATTCTTGCACTGCATTCACAGACAACGATGATGGGCACAAGAACCGCTGGTCTATTTAGGGTGAAGTTCAAATATGTAGAAAGCGGGCCAGAAGAACTAGAAATGAACTGAAGTAGAACTGTGAATCGGCCTAGTTGAAACAAATCCATTTTTTTCCAAAACCTGTAGCGCACAAACACGCTACCCCGAAGAGTAGAACACACATGTCCTAGAGATGGGGCAAGTATCCGGTCACCAGCAGCACCTCATTTCGGCATTGTAAAAGCTAGAGGAGCCAGCAATGCATTCTTGCACTGCATTCACAGACAACGATGATGGGCACAAGAACCGCTGGGCTATTTAGGGTGAAGTTCGAATATGTAGAAAGCGGGCCAGAAGAACTAGAAATGAACTGAAGTAGAACTGTGAATCAGCCTAGTTGAAACAAATCCATTTTTTTTCCAAAACCTGTAGCGCACAAACACGCTACCCCGAAGAGTAGAACACACATGTCCTAGAGATGGGGCAAGTATCCGGTCACCAGCAGCACCTCATTTCGGCATTGTAAAAGCTAGAGGAGCCAGCAATGCATTCTTGCACTGCATTCACAGACAACGATGATGGGCACAAGAACCGCTGGGCTATTTAGGGTGAAGTTCGAATATGTAGAAAGCGGGCCAGAAGAACTAGAAATGAACTGAAGTAGAACTGTGAATCAGCCTAGTTGAAACAAATCCATTTTTTTTTTCAAAACCTGTAGCGCACAAACACACCACCACAAAGAGTAGAACACACCAGGACGAGCGTTTCCAAGTCCTGTAGATGGGGGAAAATATCCGGTCACCAGCAGCACCTCATTTGGGCATTTTCAAAGCTTGAGAAACTGGCTATGCATTCATGCTCTGCATTCACAGACCACGATGATAGGCACAAGAACCGCTGCGCTATTCAGGGCAAAGTTCGAACATGTAGAAAGAGGGCCAGAAGAAGTAGAAATGAACTGAAGTAGAACTGTGAGTTGGCCTAGTTGAAACAAATCCACTTTTTTCCAAAACCTTTAGCGTACAAACACACGACCACGAAGAGTAGAACACACAAGGGCGAGCACTTCCATGTCCTAGAGATGGGGCAAGTATCCGGTCACCAGCAGCACCTCATTTGGGCATTTTCAAAGCTTGAGGAACCGGCTAAACATTCTTGCTCTGCATTGACAGACCACGATGATAGGCACAAGAACCGCTGGGCTATTTAGGGTGAAGTTCGAATACGTAGAAAGCGGGCCAGAAGAACTAGAAATGAACTGAAGTAGAACTGTGAATCGGCCTAGTTGAAACAAATCCATTTTTTTTCCAAAACCTGTAGCGCACAACCACATGACCACAAAGAGTAGAACACACCAGGACGAGCGTTTCCAAGTCCCGTAGATGGGGGAAAATATCCGGTCACCAGCAGCACCTCATTTGGGCATTTTCAAAGCTTGAGGAACTGGCTATGCATTCATGCTCTGCATTCACAGACCACGATGATAGGCACAAGAACCGCTGGGCTATTTAGGGCAAAGTTCGAACATGTAGAAAGAGGGCCGGAAGAAGTAGAAATGAACTGAAGTAGAACTGTGAGTTGGCCTAGTTGAAACAAATCCACTTTTTTCCAAAACCTTTAGCGTACAAACACACGACCACGAAGAGTAGAACACACAAGGGCGAGCACTTCCATGTCCTAGAGATGGGGCAAATATCCGGTCACCAGCAGCACCTCATTTGGGCATTTTCAAAGCTTGAGGAACCGGCTAAACATTCTTGCTCTGCATTGACAGACCACGATGATAGGCACAAGAACCGCTGGGCTATTTAGGGTGAAGTTCGAATACGTAGAAAGCGGGCCAGAAGAACTAGAAATGAACTGAAGTAGAACTGTGAATCGGCCTAGTTGAAACAAATCCATTTTTTTTCCAAAACCTGTAGCGCACAACCACACGACCACAAAGAGTAGAACACACCAGGACGAGCGTTTCCAAGTCCTGTAGATGGGGGAAAATATCCGGTCACCAGCAGCACCTCATTTGGGCATTTTCAAAGCTTGAGGAACTGGCTATGCATTCATGCTCTGCATTCACAGACCACGATGATAGGCACAAGAACCGCTGGGCTATTTAGGGCAAAGTTCGAACATGTAGAAAGAGGGCCGGAAGAAGTAGAAATGAACTGAAGTAGAATTGTGAGTTGGCCTAGTTGAAACAAATCCACTTTTTTCCAAAACCTTTAGCGTACAAACACACGACCACGAAGAGTAGAACACACAAGGCGAGCACTTCCATGTCCTAGAGATGGGGCAAGTATCCGGTCACCAGCAGCACCTCATTTGGGCATTGTCAAAGCTAGAGGAGCCATCTATGCATTCTTGCACTGTATTCACAGACAACGATGATGGGCACAAGAACCGCTGGTCTATTTAGGGTGAAGTTCAAATATGTAGAAAGCGGGCCAGAAGAACTAGAAATGGACTGAAGTAGAACTATGAATCAGCCTAGTTGAAACAAATCCATTTTTTTTCCAAAACCTGTAGCGCACAAACACGCCACCACGAAGAGTAGAACACCCAAGGACGAGCGCTTTCATGTCCTGTAGACAGGGGACATAAAAGTGCTCGTCCTTGTGTGTTCTACTCTTCGTGGTCCGTGTGTTTGTGTGCTGAAGGTTTTGGGAGGAAAATGGATCTGTTCCAACTAGGCCGACTCACAGTTCTATTTCAGTTCATTTCTAGTTCTTCCGGCCCTCTTTCTACATGTTCGAACTTTGCCCTAAATAGCCCAGCGGTTCTTGTGCCTATCATCGTGGTCTGTGAATGCAAAGCAAGAATGTTTAGCTGGTTACTGAATCTTTGATAATGCCCAAATGAGGTTCTGCTGGTGACCAGATATTTGCCTCCATCTAAAGGACACGGATGCACTCATCCTTGTGTGTTCTACTCTTCGTTGTCATGTGTTTGTGCGCTAACGGTTTTTGGAAAAATGCGGATCGGTTCCAACACTAGGCCGACTCACAGTTCTACTTCACTGTGCTTGTTTTCCTTTTTCTGCCCATGATTTTGAATCAGGGTTAGTACAGTCTTCAGAGGAAAAAATTCCAGGGTTTTCAAGGACTTTCAAGCCCCTACTGGAGGACCTGCAAGGTCCTCTTTGTAAGGTTACTTTTTCTTCCATGTTGAATATCTTCACACAATCCTCTCAAAAGGCCTGGCATGTTTTGTGCACAGAAATGAACACCGTAAAGCAAAATTTATTGCACAAAAGACACCACAAGGCAAAATTGCTTGTAGTGGATGCAAAAAGCTAATAGAGATACCTTTTCCAAATGTGACAATGCAATTTTGTTCGTATTACTAGAGGTATCCCACAGAATAGAAACAGTTCTATTCAGAGCTGAAATAAAAACAAATGCTCAAGAACAAAAACTGTCTTAACAATGACAAATTACCAAGTAGAATGGAGTCACAACGTCAAGAAACTGACAATGAGGCCAAGGAAGGCATAGGAGAAGTTATTTGTAGGTATTAGCTGCAGTGTAGTAGTTGTGATATATAAATGAAAAAGAATTAAAGTGAATGAAAAACACACCAGCCGTCAGAGTGTAAACTTAAATAGACCAGCGATAGTGTGTTAAAATTTAATAGTATTCCATAAATTCAAGGTTGTTCGAAATCTATTGAGAAAGCCAAGGTTTTTAAGGGCCTTGGAAACAGACTTTCAAGATTCAAGGGTATCCAAGAGTTTCAAGAACCTGAGGGCACAATGTGGATGCTTTAGCATGTGCAGGCAGACAATTACCTTCCCTTTGGCATTAAAAAACACATCTGGCTGACAAAAACTTGAAATTTGTTTGAATTCCCCAAGTACGAAATGCAGAACGTAAGAGCTGGAACTCACACAATCTTTTTTTTGTTGGGCCCTACGTGTTTTCAGTGCGTATATAGAGTACCTATATATATATATTCAGACTGAAGTTCGATGGGTCCGGTCCAATGTAGGGTTGAAAAAGAGAGACACACGTTCAAAATTCTTGTTTTATTAACGTTTCGGCCGGTGGCCGGCCTTCGTTTTCATTCTGACGAAGGCCGGCCCACCGGCCGAAACGTTAATAAAACAAGAATTTTGAACGTGTGTCTCTCTTTTCAACCATATATATATATATATATATATATATATATATGCTTCGTAATTCAAAGTATACCATTTCATTAGTTCTGTAATTGCCATCACATGTCATATCATTCATATCAGATTGTTTGCTGCGACAAACAGTGAAACACAATTTTGTAACACAGCTTATCAGAACAGTTTATAAATCCTCTTTAACCTAACATACCACGTTATTTTTATCTGTGGCATTCTTCACTGCCTTGGATTTGCCCGAGCTGAAGTCAAGACATACTCTGGACCGAGAGCGAGTGGCCTCCAATTCGAGGTATTGACCATTTTCATGCCACAGTGTCGTTTCATGCTTTCAGGACACAATCATCCGTACATCCGTGCCTGCCGCATTGATTCATTTCACCCTTTGAAGGTTTTTGCCGTACATATATGGCACAAACACCACCTCAGACAGGATTTACATAGTTCCACAAAGTGAGGTTATGTATTTTACTGTTACAACATAACAAAAATGGCACAATGAACTCATGAACTCTACACTACAAATATGTCAAAATGAATTAAATGTTAATGTTTACATGCCAAAGTCATGATAAATTTTAATGGGGTATTTGGGATTTTACTTCTGACCAGTTAGAGTTGTTTACCATGCCATCCATGCATGGAATTCACTGAATTCTACTCACATCAGAATGCAACTCGTGCGTAATACTGTGCTCAGTTATCCAATGCCACAGCTACTAAGCTACCACAGTGTGTGAAAAGATGCTAACATGGAAATTAAAACATATCAATGCCACTCGCCAGCTGCAAAGTGGCTGTCAAACGCACGCATGAAAAGAATACACTGCCCCAAAACCTGCATTTGACTGACAACTTTGAAAACATTATACAGTTGACATCCAATTTCCCGCACCCCCAAGGGACCGCGGAAACGTCCGGAAAATTGGGCAGTCTGGAAAAACAAATGCGTGCGAAAACGCACCTTTTTTTATAGCTATTTTTCTCTGACTAGAGAGAGCCACGGCCGGAGTACTATATTCCCATTGCAATTCGGCAAATACATCATTTAGGTGGCTCTGAAAAAAGCCGTTCATTATTAGAAAAATTCCGACGTGGCCAGTGTTACCTCATTGGTCAACACCTTAGCGCAAAAAAGTCGCTTATTTTCTTTTGCACAGCGTTCCGCTTGCCCAAAATGATGTCTGCCTCAACTTCAGCTAACATCATGTTGTCTCTGTACATCGATGAGAGTGTCATCAGTGCTCGCGTCAACTACGAGCTCGTCAGCTGTGTAGGTGCTGGCTCTTCCTTCTTGGTGTTGGAGTCGTCGAAACCCTCCACCTTGATGGATGATTTCATCATTGGTCAATTCCGCACAGAGCTTGAGGTCTTTATCAGTGTCGGCAAAGCCCTCAAAGGTTATGCCGGTTGGAATCGAAACGCCAGCAGTGCGCAGGTCTCCGAAGGCAACGTCCACGGATGGAAGTTCATCACACACACTGTCCACTCCAGGCAAGCCAGCTGTCTCGGTGTCGATTGTGAAGCCCGAATAGCGAAAACAGTTCGGAAGAGTGTCTTGCATTACCGCCTTCCACGAGTCTGCAAGCATACCAATGGCAGACCTGAGATCAACAGCATAACTTTTCGCGCTGTCGGAGCACAGCACCATGCGGCTGAGCACACGTGATTTGTACATATTGCTACGGTATCAGACGGGCAGTCAAGGTATGAGCCAGGCAAGGGTGGAAGACGACGAGGACGATATCTTGTCTAGCGGTTGGACGCCATCTTGCCTCGGCTGTACCAGCTACCTAGCGCTCCGCGCTCTCCTGTAAATAAACCTTCCCTCGACCTTTCAACCGTAACAGTTTTGTGGTGGAGGTGCGGGGTACGCTGACCACGAAGACGGAGCTGCTACCGGGAATCCTACGACGAAGCCGACGCCTCGCTCAACTGCCGCCGCTGGAGATGTCTCAAAACGACAACGACCCGTCACCCCTGTCCTCTCCGGCGCGGTCTACTGGCGTCTGGAGGCACACGATGGAGCCACACTCTTTTTCGGGTAAATCTGGTGAGGACGTAGAACAGTGGCTCACACATTACAAGCGTGTGAGCAAGTACAATGGATGGAACCTGTCCGCTCAGTTGGAGAACGTCGTTCTTTTTCTCACGGATACCGCACTTCTGTGGTTCGAGAACCATGAGGATACACTAACGACGTGGGACCGCTTTGATGCCGACATCACAGAATGCTTCGGAGATTCCACCGCGAAGAGGAAACGGGCGGAGCAGACGTTGCTTCAACGCGCGCAAGTCCCAGGTGAGACCTGTACGACCTATATAGAGGCGGTCTTGAAGCTGTGTAGGACGGTGAACCCCCTTATGTCTGAAGAAGATAAAGTTGGGCACCTTCTCAAAGGGATTGCTGAAGACGTCTATAGCTACCTGATTGGAAAAGAGAGTCTTAGCTCAGTCGACGACCTCATCAGGCAGTGCCGAACGTTTGAAACTTTGAAGCTGCGCCGTATCACGCCAAAGTTCGGAAGGTTACCTAACGTTACCACTGTTGCAAGCGTTGACGACAGCTCCGGCTATCAGTTCGACCTTGCGACCACTATACGGCAGATAGTCCGCGAAGAACTCGAGCGACACACTAAAGGAGCAGCGGGTGTCGAACAGCTTGGTCGTCCCAACCAATCCCATGAACCTGCGTCCGCTGTATCCGTGCTGTCTGTCATGCCAGAAACTCTAAGCTATCCTGCCGATCAGCGGCCGCAGCATCGATCTAATTTTCCCGACGAAGTGACGCACGACGAGCGCTCTTACGGACCCGTCACCACGCGCCGGCAATGTGAAAGTCGTGCTCACTACTATACGCAACAACCCACGTTTGACCGCGAGGCCTACAACCCAAGTCGCACATCGCCGGTTTGTTATAGATGTGGTGCCACGGGTCACATCTCCCGATTTTGTCGCAGACGCCGACAGTCAAGATACGGTGCACCACCAGATTGGGCTAATTTCGATCGCGACGTCTATGACAACCACTGGCAAACTGACTTTGGCGCTGCCCGAACCACAGGCTCAGCACACAGAAATGCTTTCGGACAACATAACAGGAGTGCCTCACCAGCTTCAGATCGCAGCCTGACGCCACCAACCAATCGACAACGCCGTTCGCCATCACCACGGCGACGCCTTACGTCCCCACCGCCGTCGGGAAACTAGCCGACGCGGCCAATGGAGGTGAGGTCGCCGGACAGCCTGGATCTCTGCGAAATATTCCTCTGGTGATGGTGAAAAACAAAGTGCATGTCTTCGTCGATAGTATACCTACAAGTGCTTTAGTAGATACTGGTGCTACCGTGTCCGTCATGAGTGCCACGTTCAAAGAGAGATTGGGACGGAAAGTTATGTTCCCGTGGAATGACAGTGTGACCTTTCGTGGTGTCAGTGGAGAGTGCCTTATTCCTCTCGGCATTTGTGTTGCAAGTGTTTTGTTCTGCGGGGAAGACTTTAAAACAGAATTTTTGGTATTACCGCGTTGCACTCATGATGTCATTCTGGGTATTGATTTTCTTAAGGATTGTGGCGCTTCTGTCAATTGCGGTACGGGTGAAATAAGTCTGGATAGTGCACTCCTTGCCGCCCTTGCAGACACACCTCCGAAAGACAAAAAGTGCTTCGTTGTTTCCGATGATCTGTTGATACCGCCTTGTTCATTCTCGCGTGTCTGTGTCAAAGCCACTACTACCGACCGTTGTTCATTTGATGCAGAAGTTTTACCGCTTGCTCCTAGTTGCGCTAAGAAGGATGTACTCATACCGCGTTCTGTCGTGAGTGTAGTGAATGGTGCCGCGAATCTGTGGGCTTTCAATTGTTCATCGGCCCCTGTTGTTCTACCGCGCGGTATGAAACTCGCCACATTTGAGGAAATGACCTACAGCGCTATTATGGCTTTCAGCGACGAAGCGCAGTGTCGAACCTACTACGCCAACTCAGCTATTTCTGAAGAGCACGTCCTAAGAATGATAAATAAGTCTCTTCCCTCAGATGAGCGCCGAGCTCTTGCGCGAGTTCTTCTGGCGCATGTGCCTGTGTTCGATTTCGCACAAGGCGACAAGCAGGCTTCACTTCCTCGTTCTCGTGCTCATCACCGAATAGACACCGGCTCGGCACACCCCATTCGCCAAAAGCCTTACCGCGTGTCTTCAGCAGAGAGAACAGTTATCGCTGAACAGGTCAAGGACATGCTGCATAAAGGCGTCATTCAGGAGTCCTCAAGTCCCTGGGCAGCACCAGTGATCCTAGTGAAGAAAAAGGATGGATCATGGCGGTTTTGTGTCGATTACAGAAAACTAAACGCTGTCACCAAAAAGGATGTGTATCCGCTTCCTCGGATCGACGATGTTATCGACTGCCTCCATTCTGCCGCTTACTTCACCTCACTGGATTTGAGATCAGGTTATTGGCAGGTACCAATGCACCCAGACGACAAAGAGAAAACAGCCTTCGTGACACCTGATGGCCTCTATGAGTTCAACGTCATGCCCTTTGGTCTCTGTAATGCGTTATGAATCACGCCTTGGTCCATCGACTGCAGGATTGCTGTGGTGTTCATCGGCAGAAATGCTATCTGTATAGCCTTTAGGTCCTTGATGTGGCCATGTGCAGTGCATATTATCCACAAACAGCAGAACTTTTCGATTATGCTGCTCAAACCTACTATCCAGCTTTCACACACATTCTTCGAATAACTGCTGCGTTACCCACACCTTCTTGTTCACTTCGTACAGAACATGCAGTTACTGCCCCCTTGAAACATCTCGGATGTTTCGATTTCCTTATTACAAGCAAACGGAAGCTTCTCGCTGTCCAACATGTTGCTGCCAACAAGGACAGCGAGAAGCTCTTTGCTGTGTTTGCTGCCATGGCAGGGATCACTAGCAAATGCAAGCATTTTCTCTGGCAGCAGCTTGTAGAATAGTCCAGTTTCATCACAGTTAAAGATATTCTCAGGTGTGAACTGCTGAAGCAAGGACTGCAGCTTACCATTCCGATACTCGGCGACTACGGAATCGTCGACGGTGCCGCTTCCCCCCCCCTCTGCACATTTTCTAGAACTTCAAGTCATTTCAGTTCATGAAATTGTGAACCAATCCATCGAAGAACTTGAAGTCCTTCACAATCATCCAAAGTGCGAAAACCTCTGCCTTCTGTTTCAGAATGTTGCTTGACACCAGGACTTTCTGGGAAATCATGGTGTTCAGCCACACAAGCAGCGCTTCCTCAAGTTTCGGGTAAACACCCTGACTCACATTCTTCTTTCCAGCCAAGGTCGATTTACAGCCACTTCCAAAATATTTGTCTTGTTTTTCATAAAGTCTGAAACAGTTTGCTTGAAAACTCTGGACTCCCTCCCCACTTCTGCCTGCGACCTATGAGGGGGTTTGTGCACTTCAAAGGTGCGGACGAAGATG
Organism: Hyalomma asiaticum; assembly: GCA_013339685.2. Taxonomy (NCBI): domain Eukaryota; kingdom Metazoa; phylum Arthropoda; class Arachnida; order Ixodida; family Ixodidae; genus Hyalomma; species Hyalomma asiaticum. The sequence continues at coordinate 67,372,300 of CM023481.1, read as the reverse complement.
AAAGGGCAGTCGAGGCCATTGCTGTCAACGGCGAATTCACTTGATAAAAAGTGCAGCACCAAACAGCTGGAAACTTCTCAATGAATGCTGAAGACTGGGAAACATGAACGCTGGAGGTAGCACGCTGCAGCACACCGCAGAACTGGCCAAACAACATGTGAATGAACACAATGAGGTTTGTCCGGTTCGGTCAAACTACAGCTGGCAATGGACTGGCATGCACCAGATTGCGGTTTTGAGGGCACAGTAGCCATGGCACAGTGCTACTGGCCATACCTGGTTCCAGCGGTGCGAGTATGGTGGGTTGAAGGATATGAGAAAACCAAAATGGCGGCATTGATCGTGACTTCAGTTGTCGGTTAGTGGTAAAAAGTCCGGAAAAATGAATGCCGAAGGCTATAAGCGTCTGGCATTTCAGACATTTTAATACATTGACTCTATGGGGAACTTGATGGTGTCACAGATGAGTCCAGGAAATCAGGCATATCTGGAGTGTATGAGAAAGCAGATGTTGAATGTATACATTTCCTTTCACTTTTTCACTAGGCATCAGCCATAAGTCATCTTTAATGTTACAGCTATGGTTGCTTCATATCTTTACAAGTTTCTAGTGCTGCTCATTAAACTGCATCTACATTCAGTGCGTGAGTATCATGTTAAAAAGAACTGATTACTGGGCGCAGGGTTGTAAAATCCCATAATGGTACTGAAATGCTCATCAAGTCTATCACTGTAAAATCTTTCTTGTGCTTAAGAACGAGTCTTGTTTCCAGTGATCTGTCATTTCTAGTTTTGTGAGGGCTGTGCTGGCCACAAATGGAAACAGCACTTTCTTTGAGCAGCAGACCACAGGCTTTTAGAAAAATTTAGCATGTCCCTTAATCTGGAAACAAAATCTTTTTTCCCCCTTTTTTCCTGTCTTTCTTTTTTCAGCATGCAGGCGAGCTGCTTCAAAGAAGCAATGTAAACATAGCTCCAGCTTTATAATATCATGTTCCCAGCTGGACCCAGAAATCACATCTTTGGGTTAGTGTAATGTGCTGATTTATACAGCAGAGACAACGAAGCAGGCACTCTAACCTAACCTCCAGCCTGCTGTGCAGATGTTCTGTGCATTGAGATCATAAATTGGCTTTGCATCGAGCGACTATCAGCCTGTGATTCATTTTCTTGTGTGAATCCAGCATTAGTACACATCTTTTGCGCAGAAAGGGTTAACCCTTCTGCGCAAAGGATGTGTCCATGCGTTTCTCGTCCAAGCGTTTCTGGTAAAAATAGCCAAGAAAGAGTTCAGAATATCAGCAATATTCTGTCATGCTACCGTGAATGAGCTGGCCTGATCATGGTTTTTGCTGTGCTGAGATCAGCAGCAATGCACAACCTGTTGGGCAGCAAAAGCAGGAGCAAGTTCGGTCACTGAGGAATCATATAACATGTTGGCACGAGGGGTGAACAATTTTTAAAATTTCCCCCTTTTTAGTCAGAATTTTGGACAACAGTACGTCTTGGAAAGACAAACAAACATGATGTTTTGTAGGAGCAGCTTCATTTGAGAACCATTTCCTATAGCACGCTATTCCTTTATGCCAATATGACCTAGTGTTAGTACGTAAATACTTGCTTCTAGCATCCCCCTACACATAATCACACAATGCCTTGCTCGCCGAGTTGGCTGATAGTCTAAAAAAAATTTTGGTGCAAGAAGGACCAGATACCGGAAGACAAGACCATGGATTAAGCGCTCACTACCAACTGTTTAATCTCAAAAGAACATAAAGCCCAGTGCATCACAAGAGTGCCTGCCTACACATCAACAGGTGAAAGCTACAGCAAAAGTTCAGTCAGATTACGCTCTATCAACTCGAACTCGCTCCCTGCAAACCCGCTGATGTTTGGCTAACACAATTTGCTCCATTTGTCTTTATGTAAAAGCTGTGTTAATGCCTATACCAGACAAACAAGCTGGTGTGTGTGTCAACGACTATGCACACAAGCATAATTACTTCGTGAAATACGTGCTAAAAAAACACACACACACACACAAGCAACCCATATATGGACAAGGACGAGTGCATAAGCACAAGTTGTCCCCAACAACTGGCCACCATGCACAACTTCCTGAACACAGTGCAGAGCATGACTGTATGCCTCGTTTACGGACTGCAGCTACTGGGCCACAGCAGTAGGGGCACAGTGGCATACAAGCATTTGGAGGAATTTTATAAGGAAAAGGAAGAGCACAGATTAGGTTAGCCAAATGTCGGTGTGTTTGCGAAAGACCAAGTTTGAGTTGATAGAGCGTAATCTGCGAAGAACTTTTGCCATGGCTTTCTGCTGTTATGTGTGTGCAGGCGCTCCTGCAGTGTAATTGTTCTTTATATTTTCATATTCTTTCGGAATAATGCAGCTGGTAGCGAGCACTCGTTCTGCCGTCTTGTGTTCCTGTGTCCCATTCTTTTATCGCTCAAGTTTATCTTGGACATAATCAAAAGGCCTGAAGAAACACAGTAGCTATAAATTAGCAACGCACAGCCTAGGACAGCGAGCTGACAAGCTCGCTTTTGAACATTTCGAGTAAAACATTCCCCCCAAAGTGGAACTTTTCATCATCTGAAAAGCCTTTTTATTAATAATTATCTGGCAGCTTTGGGCTATAAATGGGTAGAAGACAAATTTTCCCTTTTTTGAACTAGCACAGTTGTAGTTGGCTACAAAGTGCCACCACACTTTGTGCGTATAGTAATAATACTTCCTGGGGTTTTACACCTAAAAACCATGGTATGATTATGAGAAATGCCATGGTGGAGTGCCCCTGAAATTTTTAGTGCTTGGGATTCTTTAACGTGCACTTACACCGCACAGCTCACATGACTCAAGCATTTTGCCTGCACTGAAATGCGGCTGCCATGGCCAGGATTAGATACCGAGACCTTTGTGTCAGACAGACACATTGTAAACAAAGAAAATGCTTTATATAGTTAGAAACAACCAGTGTCTGTGTATTTATTTGTATTTATTCCAATGATCTACCATCTTTATGGCTCTTTTAATCCTCAAATAATATTGATAATCAACATTACCAGCATGGCTACACCTACTTCAGGGCAAACATCACCCATATTTGTTTATTTATAGAAGATACTTCAAATTTGAGGTTAGGGGAGAACAAACAAGTTTTTATTGTTTACAAAGTATGACTCAGCAGCGTCCTTGAAATGGGCATAGTTGAAAGAACGGACGATGTCTGAGGAAAGATTGTTCTAGTCAATGGTGGCCCTTGACAAATAAAAGAAGATACAGTGGAACCCCTATTATACGACGTTCTCGGGACCACGAAAAAGCATCGGATTAACAAGAAAATTTATGCCTACAAAAACACTTTTAGTACGACGGATTAACGAGAAACTTCAACGGAAACTACCAATAAACTCTACAGGGCTCTAAAACCCAAATAACACACAAAAAAGCAAAAAGAGCACTGCGGCACAGGTGCTAGTTCTAATTTATTGACACGCACCTTGAGTGCGCTGCAATCCATTGGCACAATTTCAAACAGCCGTAGCTATACATGACACACTTTTAAAAAATCCGTGAGCTTCTTCTGCACTTTCTTTGAGCACAGCCACAAATGCTTCCCCTCAAGCCTAGCAACGTCCAAAAGAATGTGTTCTGTGGAGTCGCGTGTACAGACGTAGCTCCTAATGCTGTCTATGTCCCAAAGCATATCGGCAAATGACAGATGGACGGCGGCATTGCGGTATCCATCTGGCAGCATCTGCGTCGTCCTCATACGATGTCGCAGTGGCATTGACACCGGGCAATGCTTCCGCGATTGCGTTGTCCAGCAACAGTTCACCGCAGGTGGCCACGTTGTCATCGGCCTCTACAAATTCGGTGAATGTTGAAGCTGGATTCAAGTTATCAAAGTCGTCGTCGACAGAGCTTACATCCTTCTTCATCGAGGGTGTGAAGTCGCCAGCAGTGGAGGCAGTCTCTCGCACGAAGCCACAATGCTTGAATGAGTTCGCGATTGTGCTTTACGACACTGCGTTCCATGAACTGGTGATCATGTGCATAGCGTCAAGCACATAAATCTTCTCCTCTACGTGACGCTCCATTGCCGCCAGCCGACGCTGCACAAGCCGGTTTCTATAGCCCTGCTTCACGCACTTAATGATGCCGGCATCCAGCGGCTGCAGATGGCTTGTGCAGTTTGGCGGGAGAAACACCACCTTGATGTTCCGCAGGCTGGTTGTGTCGGGGGGGTGGCATGCTGAGTTGTCCACAAACAAGAATTTTTCTTGGCCTTGCACGCATTTTGTTGTCCATCGGCTGCAGAAACTTGGTGAATATAGTGAACATCATCCACACCTTTTTGATGAAGTCATAGCTGCACGACAGCATCCCCGAATTCCTGAAACATCATGGCTTTCCAAATTTGCCTATCACGAGCACTGGCAGCTTTTTGGACCAGTCCTCGTTCGCACAGAAGAGTGCCGTCAAGAGTTTTTACTGCATTTCCCTCCGTGACAACTGCCACCCTTGCAGGCTGTAAAGAATTCCCCTCTCATCTGCGTTAAAAATGTCACAAGGCTTGTATACCGCAATCAGGTCCGGCAACGACTCTTTTCACTCTTGCATGGTCAAAACGTCTACGGAAAAACTTTCTCTGCAGGAACAGCTGTACACAATATTATTGCGCTTTTTAAAGCGATCGAGCCACCCGTTCAATGCCTTGAAACCTTCTATGCAGAGGCACAACGCCACGAGGTCGGCCTTCTCCTTGAGGATGGCACCATCAATATTGATGGTGGAGCTCCGTGCTTGAAGGAACCACTTCAGCCCTTTTTCCAGCTTCTCGTGTTCACCCTCTTTAGCATTCTTTTGCTTCAGACCGAACTTGCTTGCATTGTCAAAAATCAAAGCCTTGTTCACCAAGATGTTTCAGCGAAAACTCCGTTATCATCAACTCCCGGGCAATACTTGCTTTCGTGGCTCTGTGCCGCTTTTCAGCTTCTTCAATGACCTTCAGCTTTTCGCTGAGCAACAAAACTGTGCACTTTCGTGACATTTTGTGTCGATACAATCGCGGACAAGGGCAAGCGAGGACCACATTGTTGTCGAGTGGCTGCTAGCAAAGAAAGAAGCATTTCTCCAGTGTGTACGGCGCAATCTCCGTGGGCGCTACGAAAGCGGGAGAGATAATTGTTCAGAAAGGGCAAAAAGAATGGGGGAAGACCACAGCCACGCCACTCTATGCCGCCACTCGTGGCACTGGCGGCTGCTAGAAGGGCAAGGGGAAATGAACGAATGGCAGCAAAGCCCCAATGAACCGGTTTTCCGCAGTACTTGGCATCTGAAAGGGTGCCCTCCTGAGAGCCGGTGTGAGGAAAGACGCCCGTGGCACTTCTTTTTGTTCGCCGCTTGGTTCCCCCACTTCGCATGGATCGTCATGTAACATGGGTTCTGTGTAAAAGCGTGTCAGACAATTCAGGTTTCTAATGCAGTTTCTAATGCATTGCGTCTATGGGGCTTTCACCGGGACGGTATTAATCCGTCGTAAAATGTGGGTCGCCATAAAATCGGGGGATGTAATACCGGGGCTCCGCTGTAGTAGGTGCCATGGGGTGCAAGCTATTTCTTTCACGATGACCTTCCAAATTCTCCTTTCCGTCCTACTATGCCTCTAACATGAACAAGGGCATGCCAGTTATTTGTTGCTTATTGTGAGACGCTTCCTGGAACATCGGATACAGGCACTCATCAATGAAGTTTGCTGTCTGCTACAGAAGTACTGGAATCTACAGCCTGGCAGATGGAATAAGCAAAGCTGGGTGGATTGGCCGGGCTGTGGATCTACATTATGCGAATGCGACCCGCTTGTCTAGCACGTGTAGTTGTTCTATGAGAGCAGGTGTCCCACTTTCGTGGACACATGTGTGGGGGTTTTTCTTTCTTTTGTGTTCCCTGGAATCTGGCAAATAAAAGGATGTGGGGAGACCACAAAAGAAAGCGATAAAGAGGTGCCCCTTGGCTGCTCTAACAAAGAAATGCAACAGCTTTGCACATCATTGTCTTCGTACCCCTAGTGACCAATGTCAACGACGCCGATTCCATGATGAGAGCGGCGCAGCGCCCTCTGGTAATTAACGGGTGCTTCTTGTAAGTAACTGTGTTTTCACGACAATAGCATAGCCAGTAAATTTTTTGGTGCATCGAGGACTAGGGGAGAGGTAACTGCACGGTAACTGCCTTTAGACTGAGGACACGATAGAGACAGTGACATGGGAAGGGAAGTGGCCCTAGGGGCCGTGAGAGATCTGGCCTGCAGAACTGTGGGTGAAGCCGCTGCCCACTTGCTCTTTGATGAATTACTCGAAGTGACAAACTGCACAAACAATAATTAGGTGCAATTAATCTATGCCCAGGTAGATGCGCATATGACCCCTGCATGCAGACAGGGTGAAGCGAGAATGTGCTGTCTGTTCCTAACGCAGTTCATTTGCAATGGGCGTGTGGACAAATTGGTCACACACATCTGCACTTGCTATTGCGCTACTCTCACCTATTCTACGAATTAAGTGGAATAGGCTATAGTGAAAGGAGCTATTGAAGCTATCGACAAATTTCTAGGAGAGTGCTCTGGTTGCCCCCACGTGATGTTAGCATCGCTTGTGTTATGCTGGAAAAGATATTTTTGAAGTACCTTAGGTTTCGCTGTCCAGCCGACACCACACCTGCTCCTCAAGTGACTTTCTCCTTTCATCTTTCTCCCCTTTCCCTTACCCCACAATGCCGTGCCGCGCTCCCTCAAGGGCTACAGAAATCAGCATTCCTTTGAGATGACAACCACTACTACTGCTACTTTTGGGCATTAGCTGGCGTTTGCAGATCTCGGCTCCTTGACTTCCAGTTCGTCATCACCTTGGGAGCTTTGTGTTCGCTGTGGTGCAGAGTAGCAGTGTGCGATCGCGAATGTTTGTCACGGTCAAGAATGAGAATCAAAACACTGGGACACTGTGACATCATGCATTCTAAGCAAAACAATGCAGGCCCCTTCAGTTGGTGGAAGTGTACATGAATTTTGATCGTTATATGGTGTTAAAACTTAAAGCACCCAGCATGAGCTCTTCCTGAAGCCAAGTAAATTAAATGGTACTAAGAAGATTCTTTTACAAAATAAACTAAAACAAGCTGGCCTGTTTTGCAAGCCCTAGGCAAGAGTAGGTTATACATAAAATAATTAAAGGGATTTGTACATAAGGGTATTTTCTATGTGAATACAGTCGCTTCTCTCTCAACAGGTGTGATTTGTTCTACAAGCGGTGCCAAAACACGCCAGGAGGTCTGCTCGCCCGGAATCCCCCCCAGTAGAAGACAGCTTCTAGGAAACCAGCGGAGGACCTTGCCGAACGCCTGCCTGGGAAAAGAATGCCGCCACCTCCACCTCCAAGTGTGCAGCGGAACGCTAGACTGGGACTGTGACTTCAAGTAGGCCCCTCAACAGCAGTGAAAACCATCTCAGTTCTATGAATGTGAAGGAGAGCGACTGAAATCACAACTGCGAGAGATGCAGCATGAACAGCATGGACGTCAAAAGTGCACGGCATGACAATTGAACACACACCTCATCAATGAAGCTAAGAGCGTTTTGGACAGTGCTGACATCAGTGCCATAGCATCACTGACCGAACGACTGGAAGCAAGTAACATGGAATTAGGCATGCTGAACAATATGACAGAGGAGTACACTACCGACAAGGAGTTTGCTGCCAAATTCAAGGCAGTCATGAAATATCAAGATGCTGCTAGAGGAATGCTTGGCGAATTAAAGGCTAGAAGGCACTACTCAGACAGTCAGTTTTTTCCGTCACAGCACCAATGACAGTGGTGCTTATTGTTGAGCAATGTAACAAGACTCGAGCCTAGCAATCCATAAAGCTGCCAACATTGCAGCTGCAGATATTCAATGGAGAATTTTGTAAGTGGCCAAGATTCTGGGAAGAGTCAAAGGCATTGGTTCACCACAATGAAGGTCTGACAAACAGAGCAAAATTTCATTACCTGAGAAGTCTATTGAGTGGCATAGTGGCAACAGCAATTGAAGACCTTGAAGCGATGGAAGAATGCTATGACGCCCATCGACATCCTCAAGAGTCATTTCAGTCAAAAGCATCTCAGTACAGGAGCACCTGAGTCGCTTAAGAGCCCTGCCAGCCAACATGCAGTCCAGTGAAATCCAAGGCTTCAGGATGTTGTACGACTGTACAGTGCCACATACGTGGATTGAAAGGCCTCAACATTATTTCAACTACTTACACCATCATAATGATGACAAACATCTTACTTAAGTCTCTACAAAATGACATTGCTGTTGGCTACCACATGGAAATGGCCAGTGTTCCAACACCTTCCAGCAAGAAATGTGATAGTAGCAGCGGCAATTACACAGACAATAACTCATAAGTTTTACTCGAGTACCTTCTAGTGGAATTAGAAAGCCGTGACCAAAGCCAAGCCAGTGAAAGTAAATGTACAGAAAAGAGATACTTCCAACCTGGAATGAAAGACGCTTCATCATCTCAGACACTGACAGCAGTAGCTCTCTACTCATCCTCAAAGGTAGATAGCACCTTCCATGATTCATCAAACCATGTCAAGGCTTGCACATGTAAAATAAGCAGAGAAGAAAAGTTAGAGAAGCTCACTTTTGAAATCCCATTGCACCATGAAAGGACACCACACAAAAGAGTGCCACAGAAATGTAAAATGTGGAAGATGCCCAGGAACACTTATCGTCGATGTGCGACCCGACGTGAAGGCCAAAAAGACTGGAATTCCGAGTAGCGCGAGTACAATCCCAAAGAGCAGTCTTCATACAAACTCATCCACAAGCTCAGACATTTTCCTGCAAATCTTCCGACTTTGAGCTGTAGGACTCGCGAAATGCGCCTAGATCTGTGGGATTGCGGAAATAGTACCCAACACACTTTTATACATGAAGATGTTTCGAGAACATTTGGATTGAAGGAGGCGGGAAAAATTAACCCTAGCTGCTACATCTTTGGGCAGACGGGATCCTTTTCAAGGCTGCACCGTGTCATAGACCTTCACCTGCGTAGTCAATACGACAGCCTGGTGCACTTGATTCAAGCTGTAGAAATCTCCTTCATTTACAATGATATAGTACAGGTACCAGTGAACCATGAGTTCGTAAAAAAGAAGATTGAGAACAATGGGTGTCCAATCATTGACAAACTGCTCTCACTTGCGATGACCGCAGTGCCTGGAATAAGTTTCTTATTTGGAGCGGATCATTGGTGGAAGTTCATGGCAGGAAAGATTAGACATTGCTCCTACAACACGGACTTGGTCTCCCTTGGTTCTTCCTTTGGATGGATGTTTCAAGGAACCGCATTCTTCAATACACCCATCACATAGCTACGCAAGTTAGCGTACTACATGTGAACGCCTCAAGTAAAACAACCAACACAGCTTTATACAAGTTGTGGGAACTTGAGAGCTTTAGAATTCTGACAGAGGACGACAGTGCAGTGAAACTCGGTGCTTCTGTCCTAGAAGAGTTTCAGAGAAAACTCGCATTTGTGAATAGTTGCTATGAGGTTGCCCACCTGTGGAAAGAAGATGGGGGAAACTTTGATAGTAATCAAGCAGAAGCTTCAAGGAACTGACACATCTCGAAAAGAAAATGAAGCGTAATCAGTATTTGCCGTGGAATATGATTCGACCATAAGGAATTATATGAAGATGGGATATGCTGAACGAGTGTCCAATGAACCTAAAAGGGATGGCAAGACACCTTCTAGGATTCATTTATATGCTGAACCATGCGATTATATGAAGTGAGTCTACAACTACTAGATAACGTGATGCGTCAACCTGACTCATTGTCATTAAACAAAAACTTAGAAAAAGGTATGACTAACACGGTTGCCCTTCTTATACACTTAGGGTGAATCAAGGTGCTTTAACAAAGATATAGAGAAGCCCTTTCTACAGGTCATCATCATCATCATCATCATCATCAGCCTGTTTAGGTCCACTGCAGGACGAAGGCCTCTCCCAACGATTTCCAATCCACCCTATCCTGAGCGAGTTGGTTCCACTTTATGCCTGCAAACTTTTTAATTTCATCGCTCCATCTAATCTTTTGCCTGCCTTTGTTGCGTTTTCCCTCTCTTGGTATCCATTCCGTCGCTCTTACTGTCCATCTGTTATCTTTCCTCCTCATGACATGTCCTGCCCAGGTCCACTTCTTTCTTTTAATTGATATAATAATATCGGCTATTCCTGTCTGTTCTCTGATCCATTCCGCTCGTTTTTTATCTCTTAGCGTTACTCCCAACATCTTTCTACAGGTAAATATTAGGAAAGAAGTCAGAGATGCTCCTCAATTTCTCTGTTTCAAGGACATTCCAAGTACAGCAAATCGTGAACCTGATATTGAAGAGTGGAGAATGACCAGTCCCCTTTGGAAGTGCAGCTAGCCCATTCCCACTAAATGCCATTTTACAACAACACTTGATGTCTGCACAGGGTGACCTACAGCTGAATCTTTCTACATAAATCACCTACTCATTGAGGCTCACAAAATCTACAGAAAAGCAATCGTCATAATAGAGTGGGCAAGTATGCGACTAAGGAAATGGTCATTGAACTTGAAAGGCACTCGTCAACTGTTTGCGAAAGACAAAACCGACATTTCTTCAGGCTCAGTGAAAGTGCTCGGACTTACATGGAATCTGGTGACAGATGTTATGATGGCTGCCTCAAAGTCCGTGCATGGATTTTTGCAGATAGAATGAAAGCTGTGCAAGAGGTCCGTGCTATAGACCCTTTTCATAAACTGCAAGCTAGCTTTCCTGCAATTCAGCTTGCCCTACTAATGGCGGCATTGGCCGTACGTCAAACAACGTGTGCAAGCGCAATTTGCTTGCGATAGGGCATGTAAAATGTCGACGCAGCCCTTCTGATACAAACATCCCCAAAAAACGGGCTGCAGCGTGTGCAACTTGAATTTTAACAGCATTTAAATAAAAGCAGCTGTCACCATTAGTAGGGCAAGTAGCATTGCAGGGAAGCTAGCTTTACAGTTTATGAAAAGGGTCTATACAGACCTTGGTCAAGAATCTTCGACCCCTGGGCATGTTCACTCCTTTCATTATTCAAGCGAAGATACTATTTCAAGAGCTCTGGAAAAGGAAGGTTGGTTGGGATGATGAGCTATACCAGAAGATCTCAGTATACAGTGGATAAACTGGTGCTTAGAACTGCATTATATTCCAGAGACTGCAATCAATCATTGGGTAAATGCTTTGAAAGGCGATCAAGCTACACAAATGCGTGTTTTGCAGTGCCAGCCAAAAAACTTACAGAGCCTGCGCATTTTTTAGATGTTGAGCAGCATAATCATGTCTCTATGGCTCTCCTAATTGGAAAGTCAAGAGTAGCACCATTGCAGAAGATTACACTGTCCAGACTCGAACTTCTGGGAGCAGTGCTTGCGACCAGGTTGGCAATGTTTCTGGTCGAATCTCTCAAGGTGTTTGCACCTAATACTGACGTGACTTTCTGGACCATTTTCACAATAGTTCTGCATTGAATACGGGGATCACCATCGCAACGGCAACAGTTTGTTCGAAATAGGGTGTCATAAATTCAATGAAGCTTTGACAACATCAGTGGTGGTATTGTCCTGGGACTGACAATCCCGCAGATTATCTCACATGGAGCATATCCTTGCATCTACTGAGCTGCAACGAACTATGGTGGCAAGGTCCATCCTGGTTATGCAAGGATGAAGTAACATGGCCATATTGGAGACGCCATGTGGTGAAATTGGACTTCACTGAGCCGGGCATCATGCAAGTTCTGTACGTCAAAACATTCTGGCCAATTCTGGATCTGAGAAGATATTTGAACCTTAAACGAATGCTATGAATCACAGCATCGGCCTTTATTAGAGCTGTACAAATAGTAAAATTTTGAGTGCTAAGCGAATTCGAATATTTATGTTCGAGTGTGAATCCAATAGATTATTTTTCGAATAATTTTCAAATATTTCTCAACTAATACCATGTCAAATTGTGGAGAAATCTTCTGCTAAACATGGGCAAAAAGATTTATTGCATGACTAGTGTGCTGCCACAGTGTCATTCCAAAGAACTTAGCAACAGCCCAACAGAGAATTGTGCATCAGAAAGCTGAGTTAACTTCGCCGCAGTATGCGAGTTAACTTCGCTGTAGTACAGGGTGTTAGCTTTGCTGCAGTACAGGATGTTATCTTCGCTGCAGTGCACGAGTTTTATGCGGCGAAGTGGACTACATGCAGGAATGGGCCACTTAACACGCAACATAGCATATTTGTTCCCTTAAATTACCAACTTCGAATAGTAAAATTTAAGTGCAAATCAAATCGAATAGCAAATGCTATTCGAAAATTATTTTAAATTTCAAATATTCGCACACCCCTAGTCTTTATATTTATCAGGAATTGTAGAAATGCACTAGTTCGGAAGAAAGAGCAGTGTAAAACAGGTGAAGACATGAACAAGACTGAAGACTATTGAATTAAGGTAGTACAAGAAGTGTATACAAAACACATCGAGGAACTTGAAAATCGAAGATTGTTAAATAAACGGTCAAGTTTAAAGACACTCAATCCCTACCTCAATGCAGAAGGCCAACTGCATATAAGAGGCAGGATACAATTCATACAAGAAAGAGAAATGGTGAAAGCTCCTGTTCTTTTGCTTCCGCATCATGACCTCACTAATCTTCTCGTTTGCGACTCTCATCAACCCATTTTTCATGGTGGTGTGCAAGAAACTTTTACAGAAGTTAGAGAGAGCGTTTGGATACCTAGTGGCAGACAAGTCATGAAAAACGTTATTGGAGAATGCAATGCATGTGTGAAGTAAAGAGCTAAACCGACAAGCACCCCTGTGGCACTGTCACCACAGGAAAGTGTGTCGCTCCGATTCCTTTCAGCTGTGGAGACAAATTTTGCATGTCCACTTTACGTGGTAATGAACAATGTGTCTTCAAAGAGTTACATAACTCTGTTCACTTGCATTGTCACAAGAACTATACACTTGGAATTGATCAGCAATCTATCTGCAGACAGCTTCATGGTAGCATTTTTATGGTTCATGACTCTGTTCACTTGCATTGTCACAAGAACTATACACTTAGAATTGAACAGCAATCTATCCGCAGGCAGCTTCATGCTAGCATTTTTATGGTTCATGGCACGTCATGGATTACCTGACGTCATATACACAGGACAACACATGGACCTTCAAGAAGACTTCAAAAGAAATCTTTTATTTATCAAGTGTGCTTTTCAGCAGTCAATTTCAAGAATACTGCTCTCAAAAACGACTAGAATGCAAGTTCATCACCGAAAAAGCCGCATTGTGTGGAAGCTTCTTGGAAACTAATGATAAGAACAGTGAAGTCCACCCTATGGAACATTCTTGGCCAGCAAAAACTGAAGCCTGATGAATTCACGACAGCGCTGTACGAGGTGGAGGCTGTGGTAAATTCCAGGTCCCCTGCTTACCCCTCATCCCCACCAGAAGAAATGGAACTACTGACACCAGTCTATTTCATTACCCGGTAAAAGGATCACAGGCATTCCCTACAAGGAGAAAACCTTTCAAGCTCACATGCAGCATTTACAGGATGGCTGCATCGCATGCAGTTAACCATTTCTAGACAGGACGGAGAAAAGAGTATTTGCTGTGTCTCCGTAATGCACTTCATGTGTGTGCACAAGCCCAAGATTGGAACAGCCTTAAACAGGGTGAACTAGTGCTTGTTTATGAAGATAAAGCATAAAGATAGCTTTGGAAGACTGGAAGAATGATCAAACGACATCAAGGACGTGATCAGAACATCACAGCCTGCTAAGGCAAGTTACCAAAATGGCTCTGTCATATGAAGAGCCGTACAGCATCTCTACTCCACCGAGCTTTCATTCTCTTAGAACTATGGGTGTGCGCACCTTTTCGTGGACAGAGCATACTGAAAATTACTTCTAGTGCACCAGCAGAAGCGCAAGCATAGCAACAATAAGAAGAAAATGAAGACAGTGTTTAGATGACAGCATTCATCATGAATACCATGGCAGTCACCTAGGATATTTTCTACCTAAATACAGTCGTTTCTCTATGAACGGGTGTAATTTATTCTACAGGACTGTCTACCATCCATCACCGCTGCCCTCTTTTATAAAAAGTGTACCCTTAAAGTATCCGGCCTTGCAGTGGTTGCGCTGTAATGTGAGTAGAAATGCCTAAAATAGCTTTTTTTTTTAATCTTGCAGTCTCCTCTATGTGCTTTTGCAGGGATGCTGGTGACACTGTTGCTGGGTTTTTGCAGTATTACTTTGCTTTTGTTCAGCACTAAAAATATCACCATAATAGTCATATGCGGCATGCAACAGGTGAAAATAGGCATTATCCCAACAGTTTCCATCCAGTGCAGTAAAGGACAGGTCACCCATTTATGAAGGATGACATGGTAAGAATTTGAAGGCAGCAGTCACAGTGCCAATGTTCAACGCGCAAAAAAAGCAAGCTACCCTCCATCGTGAAGGAACACTACCAGATGGGAATAATGAACCTGCATGGGCTTTTCTTGGTTTCACTTGACACTTGGAGTTTGACACACTTCACTGAGCATGGCACAATTAGTAATATTTTTCACAACTTTCAGGGCCAAGTTAAGTAGTATATGATGTTTATTGGCGCAAGGGCCATGTGGTGGCCAAAGAGCGCCAGGACATGATAACAGATGTGAGCAATGGTTATGTTAAGTGGCTGTATAGAGGCCTAAAATTCCACGCGGTAAAGGGGGGTAAAATATACAAGTATTAAAATCATGAAAGTGACGTGAAATATGTCCATAGAATACAATGGCAACTGGTCGTGATAATAAAAGTATGGGAATATGATGTAAGCACGAATGCCTCGGCAAAGGCCCTTGAGCCCAAGGGCCACGAGGTAAGTGCTTCCTCAGTCGTCGCTACCGCAGCGGCAACCTCTGTTCAGAGGTCGTGCTACGGTTTTCCTGGGTAGGTTACTTGAAGTCCGTGTACATCTTTTAAAAACGCGAATAGTGATTGATAATTAAAAACCGGTTCCTTACCGATGAACATCGATGGATGTAGTGGTATTTGGTGTCGGTGGTATAATGGGAAGTGTTTCCTTCTAAGAGTGTCTAGTTCCTTGCACTCAATTAGTACATGAAGCACAGTGAGTGCTTCACCACACTTCTCACACATAGGTGGGTCACCGCCAGATATAAGGTGGCCATGTGTGCTATAAGTGTGTCCTATTCTCAGCCTGGTGAGTGCAACTTCTTTGTGACGCGACTTCGACACTGGCGGCCAATAACCAAGATACGGCTTGATAACGTGCAGTTTATTTTTTGTGCGCGTATCCCATGTTCTCTGCCAAAAGGCCCTGAGCTTTCTTATAAGGAACGGCTTCAGGTCTAGTGCAGGGATAGCTGTGGTATTTGGACGGTGTTCGTGGGCGGATGCAGCTAGCTGGTCCGCCAACACGTTCCCTTGAATCTCGCGGTGTCCTGGCACCCAGCACACGACGACATGTTGTTTGTGTGTATAGGCCGTGCATAAGACGGAATACAGGGAGACAAGGACAGGGTTCTTATGCTTTTTAAGACTTTTCAGAGCTTTTACGACACTTAGGGAATCTGTGTATATCACTGCACTTTGTAGTTTTATTTGTTTTATATGTTCAACAGCCACAAATATTGCGTATGCTTCTGCTGTAAAGATGCTTGTACTCGGGTGTAGAACGCCAGTATTTGAGAAGGATGGACCAACCGCTGCGTAGGTCACAGAAGTGTTAGACTTTGAGGCATCTGTAAAGAATTCTGGACAGCTGTATTTGTGCTGCAGTTCGCGGAAGTATGTCTGGATATGCACAGTAGGCGCGTGTTTTGTAATTTCCACAAAGGATATATCGCAGTCTACAAGCTGCCACTTCCAAGGTGGGAGATGTGCAGCGGGGGCCATTAGACAATGTTCGAGAAGTGGCACGCCTGTTTCCTCAGCTAAGCTCCTCACACGAAGCGAGTAAGGCTGTCTCACCGAAGGACGGTTGCAAAAGAGGGCAGAACTAGACAAATCATTAATTGTGAGATATGAGGGGTGTTCCTTGTCTGCATTTACTTTCAGATAATATAAAAAGGACATGTAAGATCTCTGCAGTTGGAGCGACCACTCGTTAGCTTCAACATAGAGGCTTTCTACGGGGCTAGTGCGAAAGGCCCCCGTACAAAGGCGAATACCTAGATGGTGCACAGGGTCAAGCATCTTCAAGGTGCTTGGTGTCGCGGATTGGTAGACTATGGCTCCGTAGTCCATGCGTGTGCGTACGAGACTTTTATAGAGATTTAATAGGCATTTCCTGTCACTGCCCCATGTTGTACGTGACAGGACCTTCAAGATATTAATTGTTGTCATACACTTGTTCCTGAGATATTTGATGTATGATACAAAGGTTAGTTTCGCGTCTAAGATCACGCCTAAAAATTTATGCTCTGTTTGTACGGATAAACGCTGACCCTGTAAGTAAATGCCGGGGTCAGGGTGCAAGCCTCTCTTCCTCGAGAAAAGGACACATGTACTTTTTTGAGGATTAAGCCTGAAGCCATTATCATCAGCCCATTTGGCTATTTTGTTTAGGCCAAGCTGAACCTGTCGCTCGCACGTCGCCAGGTTGCATGATTTAAACCCTATCTGTACATCATCAACATATGCACAATAAAACATATTGCGTGGGACGTGCAAACGCAGGGAATTCATTTTAACAATGAAAAGCGTACAACTGAGGACACCGCCTTGTGGCACTCCTGTTTCCTGAACAAATGTTCGTGACAGCACGTCTCCCACTCGTACACGAAATGTGCGATCCGACAAATAACTCTCTATTATATCGAACATTCTGCCTCGTACACCTAAATGCGACAGATCTCTCAATATTCCGTACCGCCAAGTTGTATCGTACGCCTTTTCCAAGTCGAGGAACACAGAGAGGAAGAATTGCTTGTGTATGAAAGCTTCACGGATTTGGGCTTCAATGCGTACGAGATGATCAATGGTGGACCGACCCTCTCGAAAACCACACTGGCGTGGGTCAAGCAATTTGTTTGATTCGAGGAAATGTATTAGCCGGCAGTTTATCATCTTTTCGAAAAGTTTACACAAGCAACTCGTTAGGGCAATAGGCCTGTAACTGGTGACAGAGGATGGGTCCTTGCCCTGTTTCGGAACAGGGATGACAATAGCCTCTTTCCAGGAAGTAGGAATCTTACAGGAAAACCATATGGCATTGTACAAGGAAAGCAGCGTTTGTTGTGTTTCCTGGGATAAGTGTTTCAGCATGTCATATAAAATACGATCAGAGCCTGGAGCAGATTTGTTGCAGCAGTTCAATGCTGCCCGTAGTTCTGCTAGGCGGAATGGTTCATTGTATGCCTCGTTCTTTGTAGATATTCCTTCTAGTCTTTGTCGCTCTAATCTCGTTTTGTACCTTTGGAAGCTTTCTGAATAATGTGCGGAGCTAGATACAGCTTCGAAATATGCTCCCAGAGAGTCAGCTTGGTCTTTCAGGCTTTCCCCCTGGGTGTCTACTAAGGGCACCGAATACATTGGTTGACCTCTTATCTTATTCACGCTCTTCCAGACCTTAGCCTCATCTCTATAGGAGTTCACACCCGATATGAACCTCTGCCAGCTGTCCCTTCTAGCCTGCCGGCGCGTTCTCCGGCCTTGCGATTTGATCAGTTTGAAATTTATCAAATTTTCAGCTGTAGGGGAATTTCGCAGAAGTCCCCAAGCTTTATTCTGTTTCTTTCGAGCTTTGCGGCACTCGTCGTTCCACCAGGGAACACGACGTTTGCCTGTCCCCCTGGTTGTTTGTGACATACACTTAGAAGCAGCGTCAATGATAAAAGCAGTAAAATACTCGACAGCAGCGTCAATACTAAAACAACCCAAATCTGCCCACGATATGTTAGTGATGTTGTAGAACTCCTCCCAGTTGGCACTGTCAAGCTTCCACCGAGGAGGCTGAGGTGGAGATTCATTTTGTTTTTGTGTTTCTAGAATTATTGGGAAGTGATCGCTCCCATAAGGGTTTTTAACCACTTCCCAGTTAAAATCGAGTAAAATAGATGGAGAGATGATGCTAAGATCAATGGAGGAATATGTGTTGTTTGCAAGGCTAAGAAACGTGGGCTCCTTCTTGTTTAGAAGGCATGTTCCTGTGGAAAAGATAAAATCCTCAATGAGCCGACCTCGCGTGTCAGTACGGGAGTCGCCCCAGAGGCTGCTGTGAGCATTGAAGTCACCGAGGACAAGGTATGGCTCCGGCAACTCATCTATAAATGACTGGAATTCATGTTTTTGTAACTGGTAATGTGGGGGTATGTATAGTGAACAGATAGTAATAAGTTTGTTTGCAATAATAGCTCGAACGGCTACTGCCTCCAGTGCCGTTCGGAGTGGAAAGTGCTGGCATGCTACATTTCTATCAAGTATGATAGCAACACCGCCAGATGATGCAAGAGCATCTTGGCGGTCTTTGCGAAAAACGACATACTGACGGAGGAAATTAGTGTGTTTCGGATTCAAGTGTGTCTCCTGTACACACAGCACCTTCGGACAATACTTATTAAGGAGTTCTTGTATATCGTCGAGGTTATGTAAGAGTCCTCTAACATTCCATTGTAATAATTTATCCATGTTGAAAGTGTGCGTGTGCTGTGTGTCTCATAAGAGGAAAGTGGCTTATTTTACAGAGCCTTTGTCAGGCCCTGTAATAGGCGTTTTGTCTTTTTTGGAGCGGTCGGGGGGATCTCGCCGCTCCTTCGGCGCAGCCTGCGCCGGTGGACCAGTGGTGTCCATCGCCTCCTGAGAGGCGCTAGACGGTCGTGTACGTGGAGTAGGCTTCGTCCCGGAGGACGGAGCCTTCGACCCCACCAGGCCAGAGGTCGAGAGAACCTCTTTAGTTGCTGGGATGCCCTGGCTGCCGCCAGAGCTTGCAGCGGCGGCTGGTGTGGCCGTGTTGACAGCAGGTAGGGCAGCCTTAGCTGTTCCTACCGTGGGGGCGAGCGGCGGCCGCGCCAGCACGCTACGCGTAGCCTGGGCGGCAGCCTGATGCCGTGGCGGTGCAGCCCCCTGTTGCACCACCTCAGCAAATGGTTTTCGTGGAAAGTACGGAGAGACACGATGCCTTGCTTCGCGGAAACTGATGTTGTGTTTGACTTTAAGAGTGATAATTTCTTTTTCTTTTTTCCATGCTGTGCAGGATCTAGAATATGCCGGGTGGTCTCCATCGCAGTTTGCGCAGTGGAACTCGGCCTTGCAGTCATTGTCTGTGGAGTGTCCCGTGGCACCACACCGTGCACAGGTAAGCTGCCCACGGCAACTCTGCGAACCATGACCGAATCTTTGGCACTTGAAGCAGCGCCGCGGATTCGGAATATAGGGTCTCACGGGAAGTTTGAGATAGCCCGTTACTATTTCTTCTGGCAGTGTGCAAGAACCGAACGTGAGTATGATGTGCTTGGTTAGAATTTCTTTGTTTTCTCTCCGGATTTTGATACGCTCTACCTGTATGACGTTCTCATCTTTCCAGCCCTCCAAGAGGTCACTATCGCTAAGATCCATCAGATCGTCGTCCGAGACGACACCTTTTACGGTGTTCATGGTGCGGTGTTCAGTCACAGTGATCGGCTTGTCGCCAAACGCTACAAGGTTGGTCAGTTTCTGGTATTGCAGCTTGTCTTTTACCTCAACTAGAAGGTCCCCACTTGCCATCTTGGTAGCTTTATAGCCACTTCCAATGGTCTCAGTGAGGCACCTCGACACAAGGAATGGTGAAATATTTCGTGCTTTCTTGTCTGTGCTTTCACAGTGTATCACATGATACTTTGGAAATGAGTCCTGTTTCTTTGAAAGA
The DNA here is from genome assembly GCA_013339685.2 of Hyalomma asiaticum. Classification (NCBI taxonomy): domain Eukaryota; kingdom Metazoa; phylum Arthropoda; class Arachnida; order Ixodida; family Ixodidae; genus Hyalomma; species Hyalomma asiaticum. The sequence goes on along the minus strand of CM023481.1, from coordinate 67,352,279 downwards.
AAATGAATCGTTGCATCGTTGCGCCCCCTTTTATGGGGGCGATCAGCTAAGAAAGGGTTAGATGTGCCCATGAAACAGTTGTGTGTTCGGTAATAATGCCAGCCACCCACCACCGAGCCCAACAAGGGGACACGGCAGAGGTTGTAGCGAAGCAAGCCCTGCCGTGCCAGCTGTACATCATTACTATAACCTGATATGGTGCACCCGAGTTTGGACAACCACACAAGGTTAACCCTCGCCGCCAGGAAAACCGGAAGTAAACAGAAGGGAGTAGAGGACAGGACAGATGAAAAGTGAGAGAGAAAGACGAAGATGAGGGGAGTGAGAGATAGGAAAAGGCGACTGCCGATTTCCCCTGGGTGGGTCAGCCCAGGGGTGCCGTCTACGTGAAGCCAGGGCCAAAGGGGTGTGTTGCCTCTTCCGGGGGGCCTTAAAGGTCCAATCACCCGGCGTCGGCTCAACCCCCAGGATCCCCTTTTCCCCGGACACGGCTCAGCCACGCACGGCTAGGCGTGGGAGAGGGTCGAAACCCCCCCGTTGGCTCGGGTCCGTGGTGTCGCCACACACCAAACGCCTGCTCACGCAGACGCCCCTGCGGGCCAGGGCCAAGTTAAAAATGTTATTTCTTTTGTTCATAATAGAGTACAAGCACGCTCACTTTTGTCGATGAAAGAAACAATCTCCTCATTTTCGCAATCTCCTCATTCTCTACGCAACATAAAAAGACTTTGAAAGTGGTAGCCAGTCCCTTTAACAACATAATAAGATATGAAATGCCACAAAAATGACATCCACATAAATCAGATAACATACCATGAGTAAAGTACTGAATGTGAATATTGAAATTACTGGAACAAGTAACAACAATATAGGACGAATAAAACAGTAAGCATAAAAAAAACACAATGGGTATAGGTGTCATCTCAATGCACTGCAAAAAGGGAAAGAAGAAAAATGTCATACATTTACACAGTGCAGCATGTTCACCCAATGGCTTACACAAATGAAAATAACGGTCCCTTTAATGCTACATAACCTAGGTACATCACATACTATCTGGCATGCAACAGAGACTGTCGGAAGTGCTTAGAATTCTTAGATCACCAAAAGCATGCACAAGTGCTTACAAGGTTATGCTCTGAAGTAGCATTCGCACAGTTCACATGCACCAAATAAAACTAGTTTGTCACAGCCGCTGTAGGTTAACCATTTGTCACTAAGAATGCGATCATTAAGAATACGATCATTGATGATGACTACACTTTTCCTGAAAGCATATGGCCAACACGACATACCACAGGGTTGCTATTCATTCATAAAAAAAAAATCAATGTAGCAGACATTTATTTACCGTTTTCTTGCTGCTCTCGATACTTTCTAAGTTTGGTTAATTCAGATATTTCTTTTTGTCGTTCCCATGAAATCCGAACACTTCTACAGTATTTTAAGAAATGGTAAGAAATTATTTTTTACATCATAATCATTTGATTATGCCTATTATGTCCTGATGAACTTTATCTTATAACTTGCATTCCATAAGTTGTACAGTTATTGTACTATCTTTGTTGGTGTATTTATTGCTGTTTCTACAGTTTAGCTTTTGCTATACGGCTTGCTCTATGCCACTGCTTCATTTAACATTACTTATTCTTGCCACTTGCCCAAGCACAGTTTGAACCATTCATTATTCATCATGGATCTGCTCACAGTTTTCAGACTATGGGACCCTAGTCTGTAAAATGACCCCTCACTTGTTATATATTGTTCCTTTGTTGCCAATAAACTTCAAACTTCAACGTACTTTCCAAAGACGGTGTACTTGAGGTCCAAGTGGGGCTGCTTGGCATATGTAATGAAGAACTGCGATGCATTTGTGTTCGGCCCATTGTTTGCCATGGAGACCACTCCCCGCACACTGTGCTGGAAAAGTAAGGACCGTTCCACAAAAGGTCAGCCAATAATGTCTTTTGCTGACAAATAATCCTGCTCGAGAATTACACCTAGTAATCACCCAGCAGCACGGAGAACACTGAAGACTGCAATAAAACAAGCAGTGACAGATTTCATAGCACATGTCCAATAAGCAAGAGTACAGAAGCGGCACTTTCGGGCAGAGAGTGAAACACTGATGCTGACTTCATACATCCTGTCCTGAAGTGGTCATGACGACGAAGGACACAGAATTTGAGCCATTTTAAATTAAGGTCAAGCTCTTTTAGTGTGCGAAACTGTAACCAGCAAGAAGCGTAACTTTCATTTTACAAAAACAGCGGCAAGCATAATCGTCAGTTGTCAACAAAAAGCTGAAGCAATGAAATATGTTTACTTTCATACAAACATCACAATCCATTGTATTATCACTGATGCTTACATATAATCTGGATCAAGTATATGCGTGAGGCATGCCAAGTTTATAGACCAGCTGGCCCCATTCGCAAAGCAACATGCAAGTTACGCACGGCCTGCACCGTGTGATAACGCATGTCACAAGAAAGTAACAAAGGCTTTCCCCATAAAACAAACAAAAAGAGGTGTGCGTGTAAATATCATATATACAAGCATCAGATACACTGACATGTGGTAGGGCCTGCACTTTTACCAGAGGGTATAAACTGCAGCACACATTGTAACTAAATCTTTTGGGGTCTCTAGGGCCAAGGAACAAAGGACATAGCACACCACAGTGCAAACCAAAAAATAAGGATACTTATTCATATCTTTCTCACCTGGTAAGTCCAGTTGAATTAATTAGCATGCTAATAAAACACTATGCAGGATCAACTATGCAAGACTCACTACGCCAAGATGACAGGTGAGTACAGTTCGCTTCTGTCAGAAACACAACCGTGTGTCAAATAAATCTGTGCAGTCAACGTTTGTTATAATGAAGCAGCATCATCACCATAAAAGTTTGTTATAGGCCTAGTGCGCTCATTTTGGTGGTGATGCCACACTCTCCGACTGCACAGTGCCACAGCAGCCAGAAGGAGCATTGAATACTCGTTCCCAGAGTGTGCGAATCCCAGAGGCCTTGCATTGGCTTCTCAGCGCACAGGTTGAAGTTGCCTGTTTGCTCTTTTGCAGCTATAGTTCGATCACCAATGCTGCCGAATATTTCAGAAGGATCAGTTTAGCTCGCCGGGGCTACTTATATACACTACTAGTCATGTATACTGCTTAAGAGGACTCTGCAATGCCTTTGATCCGTCAGAAATCGGTCAGCGCATTGCAGAAATGAACGCAGATTGCAATGTGTGTTTAGAAACGTGCAAGCTTTGTATAAATTCCTATTGTATGCGTGTAATAGAAAGCTTCCATTTATAGAACTAATCTACCGGCAACCTGGCGAGCTCACTAGTTTCGTGGTCTGTGTGGATTAGCAGAAAGTTGCATGGTTGCTTTTGTTTATATGGCATATTAGGAAGTAGAAATGAAAAGAGCTCACAAAACAATGGCCTTTTGTTTCACAGCTTCTGCTGCATTATGATCACTTGCTCCTTATCTCGTACATTTATAGATTTCAGACTTCTCACTGAACGTCAACCAGCAAGCTAGCTTTGGCCGCGCTGCAGAAGCCTCTGAAGGAACGATTCGACTACTGTGGAGTTCGCTTAAAGACTGATTTGTCGAATAAAGGAGGACTAAAACTCACAATTAAGTGGGGATAAAGAACACAAGAAGAAAATTGAGAGAGGTGCCACATTCTGTGGCAGGACCAGATGGGTTCACAATCTCGGACTTTACATGGGAACAGGAGGCCACCGATGTCCTCAGGCGGTGGCTTGCAGCCCACAGTACGCATAATGCTTTCGGTTCTTTTGGTTAGTGCTCACTTGTTCAGGGGTACACAGTCATCTTCAAAGTCTCAACAACTGTTAACACATCAAATAAACATGCCATGGCTGGCATGCAATGGCCAATTACACTGCAGTATAAAACCATTATTGCTTAGCTATTGAGCAGGCTTGTTTAATTTCTTCTACGAATTGTATGAAAACAGACTTACGGTATGAACTCGTTATCCGCTACCCAAAAGAAAAATTGTATGAACTTACTACACCTCCTGCGGTGCTCACCCTGTACGTAAACAGCCAGTCGCTCCCATCGTACCTTCCGTGCGCTTAACACAGTAAGCAATCGACACATATGCTAAGCAGCATGGGCACAAAGCGAAATATCCCCAATTAACCATGAGGATATTTTCAATTGTGCGAGACGTTTTTGAACATGTGAAAAGATTTTTTTTGCCCAAGTTGTCTTATAACAGCCGATCATGACGGCCTCAGTCCGAAAGATCTGTGCATTCCTGCATGTCACACATTTTACAAAGAGTTGTGCGATTGAGGCACCTCATGCTGTCACAGCCATTGCTGCCAAGCAAGTGCATGAGTCACTTGGCGACTTCTTAAAATGAGCGGCAGCTTCACTGTGCACAACAAAGGGCTCCAATCAATGTTGTCCCTATCAGCATCGGGTTATTTCCAGGGAAACCAATAAAATTCCACCTTTGGCCACCTCTCGATCATGCCCTTAAAGCCGTTAGGGAATGCATGTAAGTAACAGCACGGAGAAAGTACCCACCACGTACAAACGCTTGAGCACCCCAAGGCCCGGCTAGCCTGGTCGGCAGTGAGGAGAGAATGCACATTTTTTTCAGCAGCCGCTGCCAGTCTCCACAGTGGCAGTGCCTGTACAATTCTTAACAGCAGTGCACGAGGCCTATATTTGATATTCATCGCAACAGTAGAGAAAATAAATGGCTCAAACCAATCGGCAATCTGGCTTCTGCAAAAAACTAGATACAAAAATGCATTCTTCAGCAGTTCTAGTCGTCAGGAGCTCCTCCAAGTAACTTCTGAGCTTCCTGGCCATGTCTGCAACCATCACATCGCTTATTGGTGAGTGGTGCAACCACTGAAATGTACTGAACAACACATTCTGCATTTTCATAAAAATGGGCTATGAATTGTCTTTCAACATTTACTTTGCTTTTCATGCTACACTTGAGTTTTGAGGCTTGTACAACCAAGATATTTCTTCGTTATGGTGGATGTTGTGGCAGCTCTCACATTTCCGGTTTCGTTATATAAAAAAATAAAGAGACTAACAAAGGTTCATCTTTAGTTCACTATAACCAATAATATCACATATCAGTATTCATCATAATGCGGTTCAAGTGTATTAGGGGGAACAAAAAAAGTCTGGGAATGTTCCAAACAGGCTGCCTGATTGCAGGTACAAGAGCTAGCTGCATACAACCCACCCCTAAGGTGCATTTCACATGCAAATGGTTGCGTGGCATTGGTCATGGCAATTGGTGGCACTCCAGCACGCAGACGCGGCTTTGTTTCACATGCAGTGCGTTGCTGTGACGCCCACTGCTGTGTTGCACGAAGCTGCTTGCAGATAGCACCGGTTTCCAATAGCTGCGTCCTGCCCCAAATTTTTTGTTTTTCTGTAGTTGACTTCCTGGTCTCACCTCTTTTGCTCATATTTATGTCAGTTTCAGCGAGCTCAGAGCACTGGCCACAGAAAACCAAAAGAAAAGAGTAGGTTCGTGCGGTATGAAGCCTGTAGGGGACTTTTGGAGGCTTTCATACATTAATGCACCAAGGCATCTGTGCTCCATCTGGGACAGCAACAACAGCAACAGGAGTAGTCTCTTTTTGCCTATAGGTGCCTTAGTAAAAAGGCGACAGTCTTCGTCCTTACTGGGGTAGGAGATCATTTAACTGAAGGAAAGACCAAGCTGTTCTAACGCAGTCAAGGCTATAAACCAGAAAGAAAAACAGCAACATGTGCTCATCATAACATAGGTTCATTATGATTGTTATACACAGGTTCATTATGATTTTGCTGCCCTACCTAACTATTGCATAATTTTACCACAATACCTGTAGACCTTTTAACCCACTCCTGTAAAAATCCCTGACGGGATTGACAGTATTACTAAATAAACAAATAAAATGATAAGTACGGAGTGCTGCAGGGCCCCACTGCCAGCACCCACATAAGTGTCACCACCAGATAAAAATGCAGAAGTGCAAAACAGCTCGTGCAAGCAATCTGTCAGGTGGAAGCACTGTAGGCAGCAACCAGGGTGTGGAACCGAAAAAAACATGGGTTTGGTTCGATTCAATGGGCACCACCTTGCTCCAGTTCAGTCCCGGTTTGGAGAAATAAAGCTTTGAACCGGTTCAAGAACCGCTCCACAGCACTGAACCGATTCGGTGCAGAAAATTCTATACTGTGGAACCCCTTTCATACGTTTTTCAGCGGACCAGGGAAAAAAACGTAACAGCCGGGAAAACACAAGGGTGAGGAAAGCTCCGAAAATGAATGAGAACGGGGCCGCTTTGACTTCAGACAATTTATTTCAGCAAGGTGAGCCATCTAGGTCGCCGACCGATAATTCGGACAGCTGCGCGGTACCGCCAGTGCCCCCATTGACTTAATGTGTTAAGACGACCGATATTTCGGACGGTTTCTAGCTCTAAATTCGATAATTCGGACTCCGTTTGTGGCTGTCGAGTGCAGTGAATGGGCCGCCATTATAGCCTCCAGTGCCCCGATGAGAGAAAGTATGGCCTCAGAGATGGCTTAGTTCCAGCATGATGCGCCAATTTTGGAGGCAAGTTGTCACTGTGATCACCGCATCCTGTTCCTGTACCCCGCGCGTGGTTTGTGACTGAGTACGGCTAATCGGCTGGTTGCGTTGGGTCCGCGATCACTCGATAGAGCTTTTACGTTCTGTCTTGAGTGCTTGTTTACCGTATTTAGCCGCATAATTTGCGCGCCCCTGATATTTAGCCAGCTCTACAAAAAAAAAATCCTCGCACATTTTGCACTCACTGTGCGGCCCCAACCAGCTCGCCGGTGCGCGCACGGACAGACTTTGGACAGTCGCGCGGCCGCGCCCCTCGCTACGCAGGCGAGCGCAGTCATACGCACAAGGGGCTGCGAGTGCGATGTCTCATCTTCCAATTCTTTTCTCTGGAAGCCCCCAGAGCCCAAAGTACAGTCGCTAGAATAAAAGCATACGAGTGGGGGCGACAAAAACGACGGAAGCAGAGTTCAAATGTGCCCAGCCCATCTCCATCGCTCGGAGGTGATAACATCACCCCTGTCGAGACGCCTGCAGTCAAAGTGGGGAGGAAATGCCCCGCCCGTCTTTAACGAGCATGAAAAGACACAAAGGCGGGGGGGGGGAGGAGGGTCGCTCGGCTGCCGAGCGATCGCATGGCTACCGGATAGCACTGGCACTCGCGCTATCTCGGCAGCCATCAGCGGGCGGCGATTCCTGCAAGCATGACCAAGACTGTCAAAAGTCAAATCAAAATAGCAGTGCCCGGGCGGGTACAGCATGCCAGGTTGCGACACATTATGTGGGAACAGGCCCACAGTTGCGGCGTAACAGCAGGGTTCACAATACATGGGATCCTATGGGAGCTATGCCGGGACCGATGAAAAACAACATAACAGCCGGGGAAACGCAACAGTGAGGAACACAACAGCGGGGTTCCACTGTATTTGATTCTGACAGCGCTGTTTATGCCGGCCTGAAACACTCCCAGCAGCACTGCTCAAGTGATGACATTCAGAACTTCACCAGGACTTCAGTTCACACACTAAGAAAAGGAAACATGCATCACTAGAGTTTTTTTATCACAGGGAAGTCTGGTCAGTGTTAACGGTAGAAACTTAAGGTAGCCAGAGACAGGCAAGGACTGCTTGCATACTTAAAGGTACTGTCCACTGCTCAGAAAATTTTTGTCAGTTCTGGTAAAAACGAAATCACTCCTTACATTTACGGAAACGAGTGCTTGTACCCCGTAAAAAAGGAATAATATTTTTAAATTCACCATGAAAGTCATGAAAAAATGACCAGTGGCACCATCCCCAGTGATGAGTGTCGATCTCCAAGTGTAATAAAAAACCATGAAATATTCATGCAATTTCAATTATCCTACTTAAAAGCAAAAATTTATTACTTATAATTGTATTTGACACACATCTGGTAGCATTCTTTCACTACAGACAGTAACCTTTATTTATAAATTAACATTGCAAAAGCCCAGTGACCAGTATTGCCGGCGTCCCTACACATATAGAAAGGGTGACTCTGGAGATTGAAAAATTTCATTTTAGAAGATTTCTGCTAACTTCCCAGAAAAACCACTGCAAGCTCGTACACTTCAAATGGTGAGAAGAAGACTGGCATGTTCGACCAGCAGAATGAGAAGGCATTGGAACATTCTGGGCTCAGGGGGTGATAATAAAAGTCTGTCCAAGCTTCAGGTCGTAGTCTGCTTTTCTGTTTGCCATACACTTGGTGCCGAAACCCGAGGGGCAACAGCTGGGAGCTACCGTCAACAGACATCTCTGGCGGCTATGGAGTGGAAATAGAGCCATGAACCATGGAGGCCTACAGTTGAGCTGAAATCCAAGGAGAAGCTCAGTGCGAAAAGGACCACACGACAGGCCCAGAACACTAAGATAATTGAAAAGGCAAATGCACTAATGGAAAATGACACCACGATAGCACAACACATCGAAACCATTTAGAACACCTCAAAAATGACAAGAGCTCAAAAAGATTAAAGATGACATTGAGAGCTACATAAGTGAAAATTCATTCGAGGTGGAGAATGCAACCATAATCAAGTACGAGGATAATGTGACCCGCATTTTAGCCGAGCTCCAGATCAAAAGAAGCCAAGTCTCCCAGAACCCTGCATCACGATTGGCCACAGAATTCCAAAACAGCGCTTTGGGAATAAGAAGTGGTTCAAGCAGGAGTACTTTGGAAGGCTTCGAAGCAACACGCTAGTGCCTTCTTCCAATGAAACAAAGAAGCTTTTTAAGTTGTATGACCAAGTTATGATCAGCACGCGAGGAATGGAAGCACTTGGTTTTGGCAAGTTATCTCTGTGCAACATACCGCTCAGAGCGCTGCCACGTGACATTGTGGCAAATTATCACCGATCTTGTGCTACACAAGCTGCAAGTTCCACTGAGAACAGCACCCAGCAGGCAACGAAACTGGATCGACCATTGAAGTTCTTTTGCATCGAACTAGATAGCCTCGAGAAGAACAGCTTTGGTGCCCATAGGAGATCCAGCGAAGCAAGCCATCCTAAGGATGAAAGTTGTCACACCGATGAAAGTTGTCACACCAGTTGCACACCGAAAAACCTTCCGAGTTGTCAAGCTTCTCCTCCGAAGTCAGCACTCCGATGTGGAACAAGCGTTGGGACCCATCGAGACACCCATATTTGTCAAGACATATCAGCCAAGATGATGACTTTGTCATTTGTTGCATCGTTCGAAAGAACCAAACATGATATCGCTGACAAATTGGTTCACCCATCCATCGACGGAGAAGACGGAATAAGTGTATAGATCAGCTCAGAAGAAATGTGGGTGGTGATGACCAGGGGAATCTCCAGATCAGTAAATGATGAAAGACTCACCGCTATGAAGTCAAAGCTTGGTTGGACCTTTCAGGGGAGCACCAAACACTCGTCTTAAATAAAATTTGACTCCTGTGTCATGGCATACGTGCTGAAGGCTCAAGTAGAAGCCAATGACGAGCTATTCACTCATCCTGAAAACTGGAGGGCCTCCGAATATCCAATTGCACAAACAAAAACACTGAGATTAGCTCAACTTTGTTCCGGTTTGAGAAAACAATACACCCACAAGATGGCAGATATGAAGCGTAATTGCCTTGGAGAACCAGGTTTAAACTATGCAATAACATGAAAGTTGCCGCCACCAGGCTAAACAAACTTTTGAACCGCTTGTACAACACGGAGGGTCTTCTACAGATTTAGAAGCCACGATCCGCAAATACATTCCAGCCACTCATGCTGAAGCTCTCCCTAGAAGTCCAGCAAAGGTTTATTACATGCCGCACTATGAGGTTATTTAGGAGCAAGCACTGACAACAAAGGTGCGAGTCATTTTCAATGTGTCATCACAAGCACGTGGATGCAAGTCGCTTAACGAATGTTTAAAGGGTGACAACTTGTACTAGGACCTTGTCAAAATATTATTGCACTTTTGAACGCACCCCACTGACATAATGGCAGATATCGAGAAGGCTTTACTTTAAATTTCGATACAAGATGAAGAGAGGGACAGGCTTTCCGATTTCTGTGGTTCGAAAAAGGAGACATTGCAGAGTTTACGTACAAGAAGGCACAGGAATGGAGACTCGAGTGCCTATTGGAGCTACATGCAATCCATTTTAGCTGACATTAACAACCCTTCACCGCGTACGAAGAACGCCACCTAGTACATCTTTGACCACCAAGACCTTGAGCGAGTCGTTTTATGTCAACAATCTAGTGACAGAAGCTGATAAAGAGGATGAAGTGGACAAGTTGCGTAAAGAGGCACACCAGATCACGAGATCAGCGGAAATGAACCTGAGAAAATGGTCTATGAATGCCTGCGCGCTTATGAGGAAGTGGGACAACGGGCACTGCTCAACTAGCCAAGAGCTGGTCATGCTTCAGGAAATGCTAGTTAAAGCCCTGTTCTTGCGTGAAGTCCCCAGAGAGATCAGTTCAGCTTCTCGATGGCAAATCCTTTAGAGTTCCTTAAAGCAAAATCAGACATGAAAAGGTTTGTCCTGCAAGCAGCATCAAGAGTGTTGAACCCCATGGGATCCATCGCACCGTACACTGTCTGTGCAAATATTGTTTCAGAAGATTTGAACCCCTGGAATTCAGATGAGGATGTGCCTGAATATTTACAAGTAGAATGGCAAAACTGGGTGGGCCAGTTGATGAAGCTCCAATAAATTCAAGTACCTTGTTACATTGGCATCAGCAAATAGAAACTGTCTTGAGTACTAGAAGTGCACGTTTTCTGCTATGCTACTCCATCCAAGCACGGCGCAGTGGTCTATATTGTGGCTGACAGAACAAGGCGACCACAGTTACTCATCGTGAAATCACATGTTACTCCAAGATAGTAACTTTGCTTCGTCTAGACTTACTAGGCACACTGATCAGCACAAGGTTAATGTATCCAGCGCACTTACAGACTTCTAGCTTCATTACACCATGTGGACAGATTCTACGGTAGCATTATCATGGCTAAGAGGTGATGCACTGAAATAGAAACAGAAATTTCGATAATTCAAACTCTGGTAATTAATGTTTTAGTTAGTTCAACAAAATTTGAAATTCTTGGTAGGCCTGCTGTGTTCCAATGTATTTGAAAGCGGCTTCACGTTGCTTAATGTTAGCAACATGGCTTTGTTGCTAACAGGTCCACTTCAACTGCTGTTTCGATGCTTACGCAATTTATTAATTCCGCTCTACAAGAAAACAACATAGTAACAGCAGTATTTTTTGACATAAGAAAGGCATTTGATGCTATTAGTACATTTTACTGAAAAAACTGCATTCCTTTGGAATCGTAGCTGACTAACTCATTTCTTTTCCAGTTATTTAAATGGCACACAAACAAAAGGTGGTCATTGAAGACATCAATTCATCTTAAGTTACATTAAATGCGGGGTGCCACAGGGTTCAGTTTTAGGCCATATATTGTTCTTTCTTTATATCAATTATGTCCCACGATCTCTACAGAGGTCAAGGACGTTGCTGTACGCGGACAACACTGCTTTAGTTTTTACAGGGCACTCTTTAGCAGCTCTACAAAATGACATGATGACCAATTTGTCAAACATTTGGGAATGGTTTACCAAGAATCAGCTGACTGTTAATTGTACTAAAACAAAATACATAGTGTTTCACTCTCAGAAGAAACACACTGATACTGAATTTTTTTGCCTAACGATAAACAACGCTCCTATTCAACAAGTCCCTCCTTGTAAATATTTAGGCATCATTTTTGATGAGAATTTACACTGGCATGAGCAACTGCAGAGTGTATGTGTGAAGGTAGTCAATGGCTGCTATAGTCGAATAAAAGCTCGCCAATATTTTCCGCAAGCTGTAGTTCGTACAGTTTACTTTTCACTGTGGCACTGTCACATAGGTTACTACTTGGAATTGTGGGGTGTGACGCAGAGGAGTTATCGAAAAACTATTGAACGACTTCAAAAGCGTACATTGAGAATTATAAGCCAAGGTGAATCAGTGGGTAATACTTTTCAATCACTACGAGTTCTCTCGGTTCCGATGTTGAGTGACTACAAAATTGCCGTTTCAATAAATAACATAATAGGAATTCACCCTTGCCTGCTGATCTTTTCTCAATTCCTGTACGTAATATGTGACATGGTTCAAATAGTAATTCCAATCTGCCCAAATGTTATAATGTTTATGCAGAAAGACTAATAGAATTTAATGGAACAAAAATATGGAACACGGTCCCCCTGAAGGTCAAAACTGCAGTAATTTCTGCGTAGCATGCAAGTCATTTTTTCTACTGAGTGAAGACATGTAAGCCTGTGTCTGTTTTTTCGTTTTTTTTTTTAATAAGTGCCTATGTATAGCGAACTGGTTACATGCTAATAAGTATGCCTGTTTACAAGAAAAATGTATACATGAATTCGCTGTATTTATATGATCGTTTTTGTTTCTTCCCTAAAAGCTGTCCAGTAAATTCTTTATTGCACATTGTATTGGACCGGCCACTAGCCACTTTAGGCTATCAGTCCCAATAATCATTGTACAGTCGACTCCTGTTAATATGAAGTTGACGGGGACCGTGAAAAACTTCGAATCAAACGAACTTCCAATTAACCACAGGGGGCAAAAACGGAGATTTTTATTAATTCATTTGGAAAAGAAATCGGTTACTGCCATCTGCTTCCTTGGCGTTGCTCTCTGCAGCAAAAATCCGCTGCGCGAGGGCAAGCCCTGCAGCTACATCAGCAGCCGTAGGTTGCGGCTCGCTTGAAACGTCGTCCAAGTCACTTTCGTCAGCAGCCTCATCGGGCCGAATGATCTCGAGTAGTTTGGTGTCCGTCAGTGCACCACCCATTTCAACTTGACTGTCAACGGCAACGCATTCTCCAAAAGGGACGTCACCGAGAGCTGGTTGAAGACTATCGTCACCAAGTTCGGTTGTGTGCGCTTCCCCCGCTGGAGAAGACGAACCACCTCCATCTCTCGAGGCACTTTCACTAAAACCACAGGCCCTGAAGCAGTTCGCAATCGTCTCCTCCATAACACGACCTCATGATCGTGCTAGCACGTGGATAGCACTGAGGAGGCTCACTCGCACTGCATGGAGTTACCCACGCACAAAAGCATCCGCTCGAGAAGGTGCTTTCAGTACAGCCATCCATCGGACGAAGAAAAGTTTTCAATGCCTAACATCGCCGCAAGCAATACGGCTTTTGCTGCTATGATATCGCCACTCCGCGGAAGTTGGTTGCTCCGGGCCTTCCTAATCGAAATGAGCAACACTTGCTCTAACTCCAGGTGGGCACATGTGTGCATTCTCTTGCGTAACATTTTAAATTGGTCGTTCTCAAATGCTTCGAGTATCGAGCGCTTGTTCTCCGAAGTTCGAAAGAGTGTTAGGCTTGATGCCATACTTCCGTGCGATGTCTTGCTTGGTGGTGCCTACTTCCTCAACTTCTTTCAAAAGCTTTCATCGCCAAGTCAAGCGTACGATAAGGTCCGCGAGTTGCCATTGTCGCGACTGTGCAACGATGCCGGCGGGCTGATTCAGTAACACACGAGGAAACAGATAGGCCAAGCACGTCAACGCAACCATGCGAGGGTACGATTGCACTGGGCGGATGGGCTAACCCTGCCGCCTCATCATTTTCGGCGCTGTTGTCAGCTGCGATGCCGATGGCACCAGTACCTAACATTGACGCTTCATGATCTGTGGCACTGTAATCAGCTGCGATGCAAATTCAGTACGCAAAGCTGTTTTTCACTTTAATGATATGGAATTTCTCAAAAATTAAGATCATCTCAAGCCATAAGATTGAGAAATAACTTCTAATTAACCAACACTTAATACTTCTAACTTCCAATTACCGAGCATTTTTTTCTATTGGCTTGCACACAAAGCTGACGGCACCCCGACTTCACTTCCAATTAACCAAAAATTCCAACTAAGCGACTTCGAATTATCGGGAGTTGATTGTATATTCATCACTATGTCATAAAAATAAAGTTCAACTGGTTGATTGATTGAATGACCTTAGACAATTCAGTTAATCCAGTTAATTCACACTTTTTGCTGATATTTACCAAAAATATCAGCCGCTGTGCTTCTTTCAAGATGAACATTCATGCTCACCTATTTTTTAACAGCCAGAAACGAGGCCAACTGCCTGAAAGCACTTGTGAAAACATTCAAAACCACTAGCAGAAAAAAAGAAAACTAAACACTGAGCTGGCAACAATGCAACAATTTGCCATCTCGGTTTTTAGTGGTATGTTGCACTAAGCCATAAATTCTGCTTACATGTGACCCCCCCCCCCCCCAATTCAAAATTCTAATAATTCAAACAAAATTCTGGGGACCCCGTCAAGTTTGAATTAACGGGAGTCTACTGTACCTAACCTGCACATCCGTCCATTTGCAATGGCTAAACCTGGTGAGTGGCCTTTTTATACAGTGGAACCCCAGTTTTACATCCCCCAGTTTTACGAGGACCCACATTTTACGAGGGATTAGTCCGGTCTCGGTGAAAGGCCCATAGACACAATGCATTAAAAACCTCAATTATACGATGCGATCTTACACGGAACCCTCATTACACGACCTGAAGCAGGGTGACCAAATCGCGAAGAAAAGGGAAGTGCCCGCGAGCGCCTTTCGTTGCACCGGCTCTTTGTCACCCCTGCGCATGCCGAGCGTTCGGGAAACCGGTTCCTTTCGGCTTTCCACTGCTGTTTGTTCGTCTTCACCTGGCCCTCCCATCGGCAGCCGGCACCGCAAGTAGCGGCATAGAGTGGCGCTGGTTGTTGTCTTCCCCCATTCTTTTCACCCTTTCCGACCAACCATCTCTCTCCAGCTCTCCTGCGATCTCCCTCCTGTGATAACGAAAAGCGAAGCGGCACACACAAAGGCAGACATCGCGGCGACAACCACGAAGCAGGCGCTAACCCTAACCGTAGAAGACGACACGCGGAGCAGCCGCCAGAGAAGGCCACCGCGTCATCACGCGTGGCAGCCAGTAGCGGCTGCACGTTTCCCCACTCTCTCGAGAAGCGCGTGCTTGGCGCAATTGCAGCTTCGCATCCAAGCGCAGGATACTCGAATGCCACCGTGAGCCTCCCAATGATGCGCGAACCGTCCTTCCACCACGCCACCGCCGCTCCCGCCGACGGCGGTGGAAAAAAAAGCGCATGACTTCACGAACAAAACAAAAACCAAAATGGTGCCGGTCGGTTGAATGGCGCGTGAAAGGTGCTCGCTTGAAGTTGTGCTGTTTCGAGCGTGTTTGAGCGGCACAGCAGCTGCCACTACTCGTAATATATTTAATATGAAGTAGTTTTAGGACAAATTAGGCACTGAAAATTACAGGAGGTGTAGGTTATGACACATACAGTGAAAATAGACGGTTTTCCGAAAAGCGTGTTTTTCACGATTTTTCGACTTTCAAAGGCCGTGACCCCCTCTTAAGTGTGTGCCATGTTTTGCTACAGCTTTTGCGAATCACACCAGTAGATTTCAGTGCACTCAAGGGCATAAATTTTTCTGTTCACATTTTACAACGCCTGCATTTTACGACGTTTCACTGTATTATGCTTGGTACTGTGTGTTAACCTATGACACTGAGAGTACAGCTATGTTTTATTGTTTGTTGCAGGCAGAGATCAATGTCTACACCAAACAAACAACGGTTTGCTCATACCTTCAGCTCATCCCGAATTTCATCGGCAAACTTCTCACCCCAGATGCTTTCACCTCCTTTTCCCGTACCTGTAAAAAATGCAAAGGACAGGTGTGAGGGGTGGCAATTCTAGTCGTCAGTCACCAAGTGCATTAATGGAGTCCTCTCCTCTCAATTCCAAGATTTCGATTCTGTTACATATGAAATTGATAAAAGGTACCTACAACCTTTAGGCTCATCCAGTGCTCAATATTTTACATCGTTTCGATGTACAGCCCCACTGAGGTGCAATTAGCACAACACAGTGTCAGACGCACAATGAATCTACCACGCAAGCCCCCTCTGGCCAAAGGCCACAGCTGCTAATAATTAGAATTTTACAAATATTTCAGGTTTTGAAAACTTGTCCTTGGAGAAAATGAAATTACAGAAATGTAGTTTCATTTTAAGCTGTTGCTGCACAAGAGGATGCAGCTTATACTTCCTTACGGCAAACAATCATAACAAGTAATGAAGAAAGGGCACAGATGTGCATAACTACCAAACTACCCATTAAGAGATGAATATGAACTCAAATCATTTATATCCACAAGCATTGCAAATGTACACACATTACAAACATGTGACACGGTTTCTGTACAATAGCCCTTTTTTAATCTCTGGCTTTCGGAAGTTTCCTGCTAAAAACTTTCAACAACACATAAGTGCAATGCAAAAAGGGAAGTACATTGACCTCAATAGAAGCAGCCGAATGTTTTATTATTTCATACAAACAGGAGCACTGACAGAACTCCTGTTCAGCAGCATTACGTGTTGTGGGAGCGCCCCAAAACAAAGGAAACGACCCCATTTGCCTGTTCAGGCATTTCCTATACTCCTCAGCTTGTCCTGATGCCAGCAGGCTGTCCTGATATGTCACTGCCAGCAAGGTCTGCAAGAAATTGCGCACACTCCCCCTTCCTCGTTGCGCTACTCGCCATGCCATTGTGGGCAGCCAGTAGGAGCAATAAGAGAAACGCCAGGAGAAGGGTCTCCCTGTGAGGTTCTTCAACACAGCCAGTCACCGTACAGTTCCACTGTATTGAAGAGGTCATTAGGGGGACCCTTCGTAGGATGGGAGGCTGGCACAAAGCAATAGAGCTCAATAGAAATAACCTCTCATATGATGTTTGGACGAGTATTTGCCAAGGAAAAGATGGCATTGGCCAGACGGCGCATAGCGAAAGAAAGAGCGGCATGAGTGGGGACCAGTTTTAAATCATAAACCACGTGCAACCACGTGTTACTGCATCATTTTGAAAAATTCCAATGGCTGTGTGTTCGTTGCCAACTCGTGTACAACTGCAACACCGGAACTAAATTTCAACCCCTGAGTGGTTTAGAGCAGGAAGGAACAATCTTGTCACGACCAGTCAGCACTTCGCTGATAATTGTCAAGAATAAAAAAATTGTGAAAACATGACCACCGATACTTTATTGCACCATCTTTTTCCCGTATAAATTTCCCCACATTATACTCATTCCATTTAATTAGTGATGACACACCTGTCATGTCGATGAACTGCAGTAGCACCTTGTGGAACTGATTCTATACGAATCTGGCTAGTCTCTCTATATCCTGGCTCCTCAAATTAGCCTCTCACACAGCTTTTTCCCCGTCAGAAAACCACAGTAGACAGACCACATGTGCATCCTCATTAATACAGGAATGAAAGAGAATATTGTGATCATCCTCGTTAATAACTGATTCCTAACATTTTAGATGCCAAAACCAAAATGTGAATTTCAGAAGAACTTCTTCTTGGGCGAGTTGGTGCATAATTGTTGGGTGTCGAACGGATTGCGCTCTTTCCGTTATTCTGCCTCTTATTTCCTGTGTACGTCCGGTGAATGCGCAACGACACCCAACAAAATGTGAATATTAGGCATAACATACATAAAAAGTCCAGATCAATTTTGATCACATTGGGTGTTTTAGCTTGCACCTAAATCTAAGTACACAGGTGTCCTTTCACTGTGGCCCCCCCAAAATGTGGTCACTATATGCGGGAGTTGAGTGCGCATCCTCAAGCTTAGCGGTGTGACACCCTGGCTCCCAAGTTGGTACCAACATGGGTGTGATCATCCTGAGAGTCACACAAGAAATACAAGGAAAACTTCCACCACCTTGTGGGACAGAAATGATTTCTCATAAATAGAGCAAGTTTCCTCTACTGACTGAAAATGCAACAGCAGCCCGTGCAAGTTTCCATGAGCCTCAATGCAACTTCCATATTCCACCTCAACAGCCCAGCACAGTTTACTGAAAGCTGTGAAGAACTTCCGGCAATCAAAAATAAGAAAGAACTGCACATCTCAAAGAAGTACGAAGGGATAATTCGTAGCTTGCCTCTAATCCTTCCAACATTCCTAGATTAGTGACTATTGCCTAACTCTTCGTTATTTTTTTCTGCGAGAAAAAATGTTGGGGAAAGACGGATGGAGACAATTAACTAGTCAATAAAAAGGCCAAGATTAATTATTCGAAACCGAGAATATTTGTGGCTCCTGGCACGCACAGCCACAACACTGGAATTAGCTGCCGAACACCTTGTGACACCCCCCTTACAAAACAAGAGTCATTTTCTCAAACAGAAGAGAGTGAGCAGAGAACTCCCACAAGCTTTGCGAAGACGAAGGACAGCACTGTGCAGCATTCTGCCCTTTGTCTTCGCGTTACGTATTTGTGCTGGTATACTCACAAAGCTATGCATCAGCAAGTGGCCTGTCAATCGTTACAGAACTCCCACAGGGTCTGTTTATTTGATTGGTAGGTTCCCACCATGCTTGCCAATGAGCAAACCAGCATCCCTGTTAGCATAATGCAAACAGTACGGTCTGAGTATTGTGCATAACATGTACAGGCATGAAAGTTTTAAAAAGCTATAGTGGCTATTTCACACGCAGCACATCAAGAACATGCTGGGCATGTGACCTTAACAGAATGACCAAATTGGGACTGTAGTTGTTTTGGGACTCATAAATGCCCCTTTGTTCCTCCCTCAAACCTTATGCAACCAAAGGACAGAGCAAAGGATAACATTTATTTGTGATAAGCACTACTTTGAGGAGTAATGTCCCATGCCCCGCACGTCCACACTGTGCAGCATGTCTGAATGTCAAGATCTGTGTCATGCAATGCATAGTGAATGATCAAGAACAATCAAGCAGTTAAAATTGCACAAGCACAGGGGCTATGCAAGGGTTTGGTTTGGGAGTACCAAACCCTGGCCACAGCCTCTGCATTCAGACCAGTGAGCTATGGTCCTTAAGGCATATAGTATCCATATTCATCTGTCAATCATGCAGCAGTATGTACAATCAGTCTTGCTTGAAGGGCAACACGGTGAGAGAGTTTCTTTGAGACTCTAAGGAGAAGCTAGCAAAATGACAGTAATAAAGAAACACTGAATACTCCTCAAATACTTTCAATACAGTAGCATTGCACGAGGGTTGTTTGGCAGCAGAAAAATAATGAAGCCTTTCTTTTTTTTTTTTTGAAGTAGATGCAGCCATCCCTCATTCTTCCTTAGCTGGAAATGAACTCATGCAAGCAGCAAGTTAAAAATTAGGTTGCTGGAGAGGCTCAATGATTTACAGTACTCATGGATTGAAATAGGAATATTTAGGGCTAAGTAATGCACATACTTTTGTTTCTACAATCTTCAATATGTTTACTAACGGTGTAATATTGGTTCATATACTTGCATGAGAAAAAACACCACCTTTAGAGGCCACATTCACAGCTACATGACGCGGTTCCAGCGAGCAATTGCACATTTTTGTTGGCTTAATTCAACGTTTACATGTCCTATTTCAATCCGTGAGCACTGCATCTGATCATAAGATATGGCAGGGCATATGCCGTGGCTGCAGTGAAGATGCTAATTATAATTGGCATCTCTAATGTGGAGACACTTCTCTACATTCCTAAAAGTTAATCAGCTTTATCTGCAAGCAATGACATAGACTGGTGCAATGTAGTTGATATAGTTTTCACTTTTAAACCCATTCTAACGCTTTTTTGATGTAAGTCTTCAACCATTCTTTGTAATTCATCACCATCACAGCCAGAGTTCTATGTCATCTGGAAACCATCAGTTGCAGAGATGTTCTCTGCTAATCTTTAATACTTTTTCTTCCCAATCCTGTCAGTTGAATGCTAAGCATCCTGTGAGCAAGAATGGGGAGATCGTGTCTCCTTGCCTGAACTGTTAACGCTGCAATTGCAATATTGTTTTTTTGTTTGTTTGTTATGAAGAAGCATGGCAACTGTGAAGCCCCCATGCACATTCACTAGGGTATTCACATATGTGTTGAATACCTTTTTGTGACACAACACTTTAGATACTGCAGGTATACTTAATCAGTCAAATGCCATTTCATAGCGTATCAAAGCCATGTTATGGGGCTCATTACACTCAAAGGATTTCTCAACTATCTGATAGTTACTAGCAATTGAACACCTCTGTTCCAGTTTTTTTCTAGGCGCAATGATATCCAAAAAAATCTTCTTACCCTGGCTCATCATTAAATCTAAAAGACGGGTAATGACATCCTCGTATGATATATTTGAGCATCCTCTGGGTTACTCCAGGGTCACCTTGTTAAATAGATATCAAGTAAAAATACAATATATAACAGCAAACACACCATTTATATATTACTTCCACAATGACTTAGGAGCAGCTGAACGACCGCAATCATTTTCTTTGAACATTACCTGTAGGGTCGCCAGTCTGTACCATAAATCCCTTGATGTTGCGGTGGAAGAGGCAGCCATTGTAGTAGTCGGAAGCACAAAGTGCCAAAAAATTCTGCAATATACAATGCTGTGCTAAGACAGAGCCATTTCAGCACCAACTCTGTCGGGAAACCTACACCCAGCATAATGATAAATGAAGACACAGCAGACACTCTGTGGGAAAGCTGACACAGCTGGACACTCAACACTGGCAGTTTTGTTATTGCTTCACATTAGTGCAACATAAGGAGGTCAGGCTTTGAAAAGTGCAAGGCTTTTTCTTTTTTCCCCATAACTATCCTCCCTCAAAATGTAAAAATTGCTTTACACATTAACCATATTGCTCCTGTCACAGACTTTACTAAAGAAGTCTGTTTTCTTGATTTAAAAAGACATAAGAACAAAAGGAAAACTGATGACGCTGTACATGTCAGTGGTAATGTTCCAGAACTATCAAACTCTAAAGGGGCCCTGCAAATACTTGGTGAACTAAGTCAAAAAATGGTGCTGGTCAGTCGTAGAGGCTCCTGTGCGCATGTGAGCAAAATACGGTTGCAATGTATGCAGCAGAGAATTCACAATTTGGTTTCCAACACATCTGAAAACTGCTCGGTCTTCTTTCACCAAAATGACGTCACATGTGGTGCCGATCAAGTCACTTGAAACAGCAAAGGCATTTGAATTATTTCGTGATTGTGGAAAGAGCATCTGCTACACTTCATTCGTCCATCATGGACTGATAAAGAAAATGTGCCTGTCTCTCTTAACGAGCAACAAAAAAAGATAAGCCACCTAGCCGGCACAACATGCAATATTATATGCTGAAAGAAAAGCAGGTACTTTCCAGCAGCACTTGAAACCTAATTATGAATACACTGATATGTGCAGTGCAACAGCATTTTACTCACACGTTCACCGGAGCCTCCAGGACTAATTGGCCATGCTCAAACACGTTGCAGGGCTCCTTTTAACAAATCATTTGCAAGGCTCTGACATATGCGGCATAAGCCTCTTTCTGGAGTGAGATGTCTATGATACTGACAAGCAGCGGGTGCAGGAGAGCAGACCAGGTTGAAGCAGGCGGCGCAGTATTTCCAAAATCCTCAAGGGACCCCATCCCACAAATTGTAGGATGTGGTCGACAAGGCCTCCACAACCCTATGTTCACTCTTAGGTCCAGTTTTAGAGTCCTTGTTGTTTCTCTGGTGTCTTGGAGGTGTCACCAAGGTGTACTGGGCACGCTATTTACAGTTGCCATTTGAACACATTCTCACTTCCGTCGTAACCTTGCAGAGGGATACTTGGTTTTTACAGGATACTCAATTTACCCACTCCAAAAGCTCTCTGCTACCCAGAATTCATAAAAGAAAATAAAATAACTTCAGCCAAGCCAACTTGTAATGAAGCAATAATGGGCATAAAAATCAATAAAGATAAAGAAACAGGTGTTTTGAGATTACCTCAAGCAAAAATTGGCCACACAATCCATAGCGCTATTTTTGTCCCTGTCATGAGGAATGAGTGATCTTGTTTTCATTCATATATCTGGTAGGAATTGCTGTCCATAGTATCTGGCATCACAACGCTGCCTCAGGCACCGTATGACTTATCGATCACACTATTCAGGTTAACAATGTTGGGTGCTCTGAAATCGCTGGTTCAATTCGAGGGCTGCACATAGGCCAAACAATGCGTGTTGCAAAGTGCTAATGGGCAACCATTACAGTAGCATGCCATTGTGACACACTAGGGCACAGCAATGACCATAACCAGTTTGCAATATTCAGAACCTGTGCAAGTAAAATGAGAATTGTCCATGGCCAGCATTCATGTTTACTATTAATTGTGTCAGCAGAAACTAACTCAGAATGATTGGTTGATTTTTGGTGTTTTAGGTCCTAAAACTAGCTATGGTTATGAGAGACACTCTAGTGGAGTGCTTCAGAAATTTTGACCACGTGGAGTTCTTTAACATGCACTGACATCGTACAGTACGTGAGCCTCAACATTTCACCTCCATCAAAATTCAGCAGCTGCGGCCGGGACTTGATTCCCTGACCTTTGGATCTGCAGCCGAGTGCCACAGTGACTAGACCACCGTGGTGGGGCAACTAATTCAGAATGGCATATATATTAAGTACACTATTATAATGTTCCATGATTTCGCTGCTTGAATAGCAAAATTCATACCAATATAGGTACATCTACCTAAAAATTATCTGATGGACCTCATTGAAATTTTGGCGCACTTTACCTAACCTCATTGGCCGCATCCACCACTGCTGCATTTGCCAGCTCACTGCAAAAAATAAAATAAATAAATAAATAAAAAATCAGCGTGTCCATGCATACAATATAAACCAATGTGTACGATTGAGCCACGCAAGCGCTCTGTTGACCTGCACAATGTGGGCTGGAGTAGGAGTCAATACAAGGCAGCCAGCAACAATGACATCGAGACTACGTAAATTTTCACAAGTAATGTAGTGCTCATGGTATCCAAGAAGCTCAAGGATTCCACGAGTGCAGTGGCCTCTGCATCATGTGCTTCAGTAGCACACAGATGCTTACACATTCGTTATTTTCCGGTTACACCACACAAATGTAAATGCTACTCCCTTAGAAGTTTGGGCTGCATAACGTGTTTCTGTGCAGAGGTCGAGGTCTCTCAGTCTCGATTGCCTCGATGACGGTTAGTCTGATACGAGTGGATATGTACGAGGGCTATTATAAAATTATGGGTCGTCCGCTCGTGCCGTAAATATGTTCATTAGCGTTCAAAGCGTTCGTCATAGCGCTGCACCAGCTTATCTGATCCGTCCGTATACATCACCACCTGAGAATTGCCAGTTCGCAACAATGTCAATCAAAGCGACCGTGCTCATTTTGGGAGACTTTCGTGCCGTCGGTCGTCGCCTGTGATTTTATTGAAAAGCTGTGCGCTCACCGTGCTGACCTTTTCCTGGAAGGTCGACGCATGCGGGGCGAGCCTGGATCGTAAGGGACGTAATTTGGTGACTATGAGAAGTGAACACAACCAAAAAGTACCCTTGGTCTCGTACACAGGTCGGGAAGAACCTCGCACATATCCTTGATCATATTTGGTACCAGTCCGACGTTCTAATTTCAGTACACAGAGAAACTCAGCTACTTCAAACAATACAGCTTGTTCTACTTAGGTGCTAGGCAACTGAAACACCATTTGTGAATGCAAGCATGCAGTGGGTGAAGAACACGCACCTCGGCCGTTTTCGGACATGCTTCACAGAACAGCTCGATCTTAATATCGCCTAAGTCCGTGTGCAGCGTAACCGACTGAAACACAAACACTCTCATTAAAGTAGATATATTCACATGTGTTAATGAAGAACTACACGAACGCTACAACTCAAGGCGCCTTTAGTACGATCAAAATACCCACCATCACAAACACAATTTAATTCTACGCGCAGCGCCATATTGCCCATAGTTGCTGCTTGCTATTTATAAAACGCCTAGATGACGTGCGTCATTGTCAAGGGCGCACACTGTGCAAAAAAGAACAATTTACTTCTTACACTGTGGCGGCAGTGTGGTGTACTGGAATGGGCCAGTAGTGTTATGGTCCGAAAAAATTGGTTATTTCTGTTATAAAGAGCGCGTTGGCCTATGGTGGCGATGTCTGTAGCTCCAACTCGGAGCCACTTTTTCCTGGCGGTGTGTTGCAAGGCCTCCGAGATGGAGACGATGCTCACGGAGGCCACGTTTAACTGACGTGAATGAGCGTTTCGCTGAGAGTCCGCTCTCCGCTCCGCATGGCCTCCGCACACCTACGCACTCGTGCTCAAGGGCAAAAATCACCGCCAGACGGAACGGATCGCGAAATGTCGAATGGGCACCGTTCGGCCGGAATTCGAGCTTAGCAAACCGAGAGCAGACTACGCAAACACATCTTTGCCGATGTCTGTTCGATTCAGAAAAGGTGCACGGAACCACGCACAGGAAGGTGCAGGTGGTATCGACACCCGGTGCAGCAGTTCCCGGCACCCTTTTTGGCGGTGCAGATGGTGCTCCGTCCGCCGCCGCCCAAATGTGTGAATCGAACGTTGAGGTGCAGGCCTGTCGTCTGCTGCACGGCCAGCTCGATGAGTTTTTGTTTCTAGTAGCCTGTTTGTGCTCGCTACAACTATATGCATGGTGATATGCTACAACAAAACCTGCGCGCGGCCGTGCGAAACAAGACGTGATATTTATATTATGCGTATCCACGCATTTGGCGACACGAACGACGCGATCAGTGCATACAATCTGCATCCTACCGTTTGTAAAAAGAAAAAGTGAACGTGAAAACAAGCCGTCATCGTGCACGTGTTCAGAGAAAAATGTCCACATTATCACTTTCACAGAGTCACTTGCTATGATTTCGACGCGGCGCACGTCCTAACCGTCTCCATTAGAGAGCCGACGCCGTCGTCTGCACGTGTCGCCTGACGGGCTAGCGAGGCTGCACCAAAATGCTGCACCCACAAGCTGGGAGGTTCAGAGGTGCACGGAACCGCGGCGGCACCTTAGCTGCACCCCGCCACAATCGAGGACGGAGGTGCAGCGGGCGCCGCTGTACCGCGAGGAATCGAGGACGGTGGTGCAGCGCACCGCGAAAAGGTGCAGAAAGTGCAGGGAACCTTGGCTGAATCGAATAGACCTGATGTGGGTTGTGGCGAAAACGACGCTTTTGCGCTACAACATTCGGTTGTGCGGCCGTTAAAATATTGCGCAGGAATTTTACCTGCGTCACTTTTTCAAGGATATTTCACTATAGCTGCGGCACCACGTAGAACCAATCGGCCCATATGTGCTCGGTGGTGTCAGGCACGATATCGTAGCGTTCGAAGTTGTCCTCGCGTCGCAGCTTACGAGAACACGGCGTCTCCACACGTGTACTGCGTTGGGAACACTGCGTCCCCGCACATGGACGAGGAGCGGAGCGTGTCGTAACGTCAGCGTCGCTCAAGAGTGCAACGACGAGATATCTAATCACGTCAAGTCCCTAAATACATCACTGAGCACGTGCGGGAAACCTGAGCTACTGCTTATTTGTTTATGTGCACTTTGCTGCTCATGTCACAGGGCTTGCAAAGCCCGCCTAAATTCAATTGGTGGAGGGACTTATTCTTTTTTTAACTCTGAAGAGCGTCCCTTCACTTCTGTACTCATAGCAATTTATCTCCGCATTCAAAAGATACGCAATGCTAAGGTTGATGGCCTTTGCGATACTTAAGGGATCATAATTACAGTAATGCAGATGCATTTTTCTTTTAAAATGGGGCATATAAAAGTTGTTTTATAAGTTAGACAAAGTGGAAAGCCTATTAAAAACACACTGTTAAAAACACACTTTCGGCACTGTAATGCCGAAAGGCGCTGTGGGTATTGTAATAAATAAATAAATAAATAAATAAATAAATAAATAAATCTGAAGTGACACAGCGACCAGTTGCTTAGAGAGAGACAGGTAATTTAAATAGTAGAATTCGGTGGCAGGCTGGTTGGTCGGATTGAATCGTGCTCCACCTCAATAAGGCTTCAAGTGACATAACTATATGGTTAGTTTTATATGATTTTAAATGTAATCAGACATTTTGTGCCATTTTCTAGTAATCAGGAAAACCTAGCTTGCAACCTAGCTTGCAATAGGTTGTCTGCTTTGTGAAAGATGCAAATAAATGCTCAACTGCAAAGCACGTGTACATTTCCTTCCTGACAATAGCACGTTTTCTTAGAGGGACCACACCCTGGTGTTGCGCAGTGCTTGTACTTTCACTTGTTTGTGTTGTTTGTCGGCGCAGTAATTAACGCACGCCGTGCCACGCGTTTTCTATTGGTCGTAAGGAATTGCGCTTTTTCATTGCTGCTTGGAATTGATTGCTGCCTCTTGGGTTGTCAAGCCTTCCAGCTGTTGAAGTTATGGGTAATATTTAATTGAATATTTTAATGTAATGGGACTTGGAGTGACAGCTTAAGTGTAATATTTATTGGTAACTGGTGTGTTTAGCAGAATATCAGTATATGACCGTGCTATGTTATCATATTGTAGCACGGACTGCTCCGTTATTCAGTGCATCGAGATATATTTGAGACTGTGACAAATAGTTATTAAAGGTTAACTCGGGTAATATTTTTAAAGGGTAAGCCGGGGGATTTTCCAGTGTCAACCTATCCCAATAAAGTTTTCAACATACGCAGTTTGAATCGATTAGTTTCTTTGAATATGAATCTTAAAATTTTTTAGCGGATTCTCACGCTGGCCACCACGCGTTTTTGTAGTCATTGAGATGTCCCAACCACGCGCAGAAGGGGAATTAATTTTTAAGAAGGAGGTGATGAAATTGTACTCGGTTCACAGCTTCTCCTTCTTCCTACTTTGCTTCCTCCTGGAGCAGAGCTCCCCGGCTGACGTAGTCGCTGTGAAGTAGGATGTCCTTTCCATACTGTCTGTCTCTCGTTGCGCTGTTTCTACTTAAAGGATGGAGAGCAGCCTTTTCTCACACAAACACAACTTGACTTTATATACAAGGCGTATATACATAATTACAGACAGTAACTCGGTTGGTAGGACTTCGGTGGCACCGTCGCTTCCATTCGGCAGAGCGGACCAGTCTATAGCACTGCTCACGACCAGAATCACCACCTGGACTAGCACTAGATGTCCTCTCTAGCACTCTCGGTTCCCACTTGCCAACCTTCAACCTTCCACCCTCTGACATAGATGAGAGGCCATCTTTTAATTCCTTGGCTACTCCGCCTCAATATTCCTCAAGGCAAATTACATTCGTTTTCACACTTGGCACTCCTACCTCGATCCCTCTCTACCATCCCGTTTATTGCACACTTGGCGGGAGCAGAAGGGGGCAAACGGCGAAAACACTCCAATTGAAAAAAAAACAACAACATACACAGACAAACATGCATATGTCAGCCCGTCAATTAACGATGACGTTCGCCTCATCTCTGCACCTCGCCGGCACCTGCTCATATGCAAAAGAATGCCTCAAGGCGACGCAATGCTCACACAAACCAGTTTAACCAGTAAGTCCGTGCCACTACCACGTTTGCTGTCACTGCAGCATGTCGAACAGACACATTCCCCGAAACGCTGCTCATCGAACTATATTATATACGTTTCTCCGGGGCTGTCAAATATTCGTTAGACCGGCTCCCGATAATCGCGCTGTCCTACTTCCACGCTGTAAGACGAATTTTTGAAAGGGTCGCTAAACCACGCGGAGGTCTAAATTTAGTTTCGGCGTTGCATCAGTTGTACACGAGTCGGCAACGAACACACAGCCGCAAGAATTTTTTGAAACGGCGAAGTAATGGCGGAGTTAGATGTGTTTTATGTTTGAAAACTGGTCCCCACTTTCCTTCGCTATGTGCCGTCTGAACCGTGCCGTCTCCTCACCGAGTACTGCTCCAAATGTCACGTGACAGGCTATCGCCAATGAGCCCTGTTGCTTTGTGCGGGCCTGTCGTCCTGCGAAGGGCGCAGCTAATGGCCTTGCCAATACAATGAAATCGTATGGTGACTGGCTGTGTGAAAGAACCTCAAAGGGTGACCCTTCTGTCGGCGTTTCTGTTCTTTGCCCCCACTGGCTGCCTACAATGGCACGGTGAGCAACGCGACGAGAAAGAGGGAGCGTGCGTAATTTCTTGCAGACCTTGCCGGCAGTCGTTCTACCAGTGACAGCACCAGACAGTTGTGACATCATCAGAGATGTCTTGTGACGTCAGGACGAGCTGGGGAGCATAGGAAATGCCGGGAGAGGCAGCAGTGCAGTTTTCTTCGTTTTGTGGCTCTCCCGCGGCCAACTAGCGCTGCCGCGTTTGGCATCGATGATTGTGACGGCGTGCTCATGTCGGTGCGCTTGTTTACGTGAAATGTCAAAAAATACCGAGGTGCTGTTTAGGGGCCCTTTAACAATAGTGGCCGTCCACACCGTATGTTCGGCAAATGGCTGCGCGCATTCGCCGGAACGGACTACCGTAATTTCAGTCTTTTTACGACGACCTTTACAGGGCAGGCGGTTCTACACCCTAAACAGCCCTTCACAGGAGTTTTAGTTTGGCCGTAGACATCTTCACGTTTACGGATACCGGTTTGCCGTAAAAGTGTACGTGACCAGTAGCGCTGGTAGCGACACCTGATGATGCGAAGGCTAACCAGAGACACAGAAAACTGTTATTACCCTGGCTGGCGCGTTTTGCTGGGCAGCTAGTCTAAAGCATTGGTCGTGAGACAATAATTATCTCAGAGTACTCTCACTGTTTTTTAACGAGTACGCTCACGCGACTGTAAAGATAATGGAATGCGTTGTAGTTAAACAAACCGCCGCTAGATGGCGCTAGCAGTTGCCCATTATTTCTCCTCGTGACTCTTGTTCCTTTTGTTTTTTCTTGTTCCTTCCCTCTTTTTTTCTTGACCTTTCTTTCTGAATTTTCTTTTTATTTTGTTATTTTTGCCAAGCCGCTATACGCAGCGACCCGTTACAAAGGGAATGGCACTACATCATCATCATCAGCTGTGGGGAAGATAGGGAAACGACATGCTCTGATTGAATGCGGAAATGTCCACCCAGGTGTACGTATGGGCACCACCCTAGATGAAGCCTTGGGTTTTAGGCAGAACAACGGGAAGCTGAACATACCCGAAATTGAAATAAGTAAGAGACGGTTAGAATACTGGTGGCAGAAAACTACACAGAACAGACAAAACTAATCATAGGGAAAAATGTGGACTTTGTGCCATAAGGGGCAGAGAACTGGGCTATGAATTTGGGTCATTCCACGCCAAACGTCCCAGACATTGCGCTCGGCCCTCTCCAATTCTATTGTAAAAAATTGTGGACGTTCATATCAGTGCACTATTTGTCCTCGGGGAGTACTTTTTGCGAAAAAAATTGTTTGTGTCTTTTACAGTGATTTGAACTTTGCCGTTGTGGGTGAAACCTAGGTTGCGAAAAAATACTCTAAAAAATACAATATTTCACGGAACACCCTAAATATCTGCTGTTTGCTTGAAAAGGAATGACACTATCTTATTATCACCCATTGACGACCACTACTATATCTCACAATGTGCTTTGTGGTGAAGCAATGCTGCAATTCTGCGCCCATTTTGATTATTTTTACAAAATTCTACAAATATTACAAACACAATTGGACTATATCGCATGGCTGGATAGTTAGCAGTAAGCGTGTCAAAAAGTATTGAAGTCGATGACCGAGTAGTTTCGAAGTGGAGGGGCGCAAACATTGCAATATGCGTGAAATGCCCCATGTTCAGGCACATGTAGAGTGGTGATGCGGTCCAAGTAAAAATACACGCTTGATGTCATTTGGAAGAGTAAACAAAGGAGACTTAGTTCGAAAGTTTAATCGGAGTGATGTTTGTTTTAGGCGAGAAACAAAATTTAATGTGAGCGTTCGCGGCGTGCCTGGGCGCGGGCCCGTAAGTCCGCTTCACTGCGTCGCCACACTTCATTGGGGCAACGGAAATATGCGGCGCCCACGCGGGTGGGCAAGATCGTGTGCTGCTGTGAGTTTTCTCGTTTCGACACGCATTCTTCGGCTTTCCGCAGTGGCGCCGACGAAGTTTCAGGGAAACGAGAGCTGGTACGTTTAAAATATGTTATAAAATAAAAGTGCCTACAACAGTAGAATTCTTATCCACAATTGTATGCGAAACAGAAAATGAAGACTGCATGCGCGGCTGCTGTCTTGTGTGCCCAAGCAGCGACGCCCTCAGAAGCATGCTGGGCAACGCATCATCTCTCGATACCGATAAGATTGACTACCTTGATATTCAGCAATTTATCAGTGGTGTCCGCTGCAGGCTCGAAACAATTATCTTAACTCCAGCCGAATTTTCTGAAAAGTTTGTAGACATGCTACAAGAGCTAAAGTTGCACCTTTAAGAGAGCTGAAAACGAACCTCAAGGGCGACAAGTTGATTCATATTTTGCACTTCGCATATAATTAAGGTTTCCTTGTGCAAGATGCTCCCCAATCATACCACTGGGTAAACACGCAAGCCACATTACAACTGATTCCCTTCGGGCAAAAATCATTTGTTGTGATTCGGACTGTCTCGGAACACACTACAGTTGCAGTGGCTATATTCTAAGATGCAGTACTCAAAGTCCTAAACATGAACTTCCTGATGTAAGAAAAGTTCACTACTTTTCCGACGGTGCATCGTCGCAGTACGAAAACAAGAAAAAATTTTGTAAACTTGTGTACTATAAAAAATACTTTAGTTTAGCTGCGGAGTGGAACTTTTTCGCAACCTCTCATGGTAAGAGCGCTTGCAATGGGGTTGGCAGCACCGTGAAGCGGCTGGCAGCCAGGGCAAGTTCTTCAGAGACCCTACAAGGAACATATCCTTACACCCATGAGCTTTGTTACCCTGGTGAGAAGAAAATATCAAAGGTATATTTTGTGCTCCGATTGCCAAAGGTTAGGGATTGAAAAACGGAAAGTGAGCTCTCAGCCAGGTTTTTAATCTACAATCTGCCCCAAAGGTACGCGCACGTTTCCCATTCGTGCCATCATCACTCACCACTCTTAATGCGGTCCCCTCCTACTCAGCAACACAGGCATTTCAAGTGGCGAAGACCACACGTCGGCAACGGAAGTACGAACTACAACCTCCGCAGAAATCGAAAACCGGGCACGCACCCAAGTGCTGTGTCTGTCGTACGTGCGCATGTAGTGCCGTGGCAATGGAATAGTGCTCAGCTCCGGCTACTAACCGGCAGCCTTTAGTGCCCTTCCGAAGCGTTCTGCCAGCCATGTACACTGTTTGCAAGTTTTCAGCAACGTGAAAACTCACAGCAGCACACGATCTTGCCACCCGCGTGGGC
The DNA here is from genome assembly GCA_013339685.2 of Hyalomma asiaticum. NCBI lineage: Eukaryota > Metazoa > Arthropoda > Arachnida > Ixodida > Ixodidae > Hyalomma > Hyalomma asiaticum. The sequence continues at coordinate 67,320,808 of CM023481.1, read as the reverse complement.
GCCGCCTATTTCCGTTGCCCCAATGAAGTGTGGCGACGCAGTGAAGCGGACTTACGGGCCCGCGCCCAGGCACGCCGCGAACGCTCAACATCAAATTTGTTTCTCGCCTAAAACAAACATCACTCCGATAAACTTCGAACTAAGTCTCCTTTGTTTACTCTTCCAAATGACATCAAGCGTGCATTTTTACTTGGACCGCATCACCACTCTACATGTGCTGAAACATGGGCATTTCACGCATATGCAATGTTTGCGCCCTCCACTTCGAAACTACTCGGTCGTCGACTTCAATACTTTTTTGACACGCTTACTGCCAACTATCCAGCCATGCGATATAGTCCCAATTGGTTTGTAATATTTGTAGAATTTGTAAAAAATAATCAAAATGGGCGCAGAATTGCAGCATTGCTTCACCACAAGCACATTGTGAGATATAGTAGTGGTCGTCAATGGGTGATAATAAGATAGTGTCATTCTTTTCAAGCAAACAGCAGGATATATAGGGTGTTCCGTGAAATATTGTATTTTTTAGAGTATTTTTTTCGCAACCTAGGTTTCACCCACCAACGGCAAAGTTCAAATCACTGCAAAAGACAAAAAGATATTTTTTTCGCAAAAGATACTCTCCGAGGGACAATAGAGCACTGATATGAACGTGCACAATTTTTTACAATAGAATTGGAGAGGGTCGAGCGCAATGGTCTGGGGACGTTTGGCGTGGAATGACCCATTTCCGTTTTTTGCTATAGTATGATCGATTGGATTGAAGTAGCTTTAAAAGGCATGAGGGCAATTTAAAGAGAGAGAGGAAAAAAACCGCATCTTCTCGAAGGGAACTCTGAAGTGATGCGAAGCGGGGGGGGGGGGGGGGGGGGTTGCCGTTGCTTTGTGGCGCTGAAGTGAATCGTGAGGGGATCTTGGTGCAGTGGGTAGATCTTGAAATTGGTGAAGACGTGATCAATGCATGTGCCGTGAATGGTAGTGGGCAGGTTGTTTTTCGGTCGTCGTGTGATACTTGCTGCAGCGAGTGGTGTGATGAATGTACTGACCTATCCAATCGTCTTCATGACGTTGACATTAAAGTCGCACAATGAGCATGAAAACGATGTGTGTCGGCGTATTGCTTTTGGTAGTCACCATGGCCTCGTCGATGTATAGTCCTCCCGGGCTGTGCGCGAGAGGTGGGTGAAGGTACATTGTCATGACGTTAACGCCGTAGACGGCACACGGCACAATTCTCGCCGCTGCTACGCTGGTTAGCAGTGGGGCGCAGTTGTAGGTCCCTCGCGTTGACGGAACGTCATCGGACCATCACACTTCATCGGAGTCTTGTTGTTTTGTGGGGTTTTACGTCCCAAACCAGTTCTGATTATGAGAGACGCTGTAGTGGAGGGTTCCGGAAATTTCGACCACCGGGGGTTCTTAACGTGCACTGACATCGCACAGCACACGGGCCTCAACGTTTCGGGTCCATCGAAATGCAGCCGCCGCGGCCCGGGATTCGATCCCGCGACCCTCGGATCAGCAGCCGAGTACCTTAGCACTAGACCACCGTGGCGGGGCCATCAACGGAGTCAAGCGGAGTGAACCGAAGCAAGGCTGAACTGAACAACACCTCCTAGACAGGTTTTCAGGCCTGCGCGTCACGCGAGATGGCGTAGGATACGTCATTACCCGCCGGCTCCCTCTCCCTGGGCTGGCTCGGCCGGGTCGCGCGCCTCGCCCTGGAGTGGCACGTTATTACAGCGCCAGCATCTAAACACGTTACCTTTATTTTAGGCAAGGAAGACCGCTGCATTCTGAAATATTTGTGTCGAACGCTAACGCTAAGGCCTTCAATAAACAGTTTTTCACAACACAAGCAAATTGGTAGCGAAATAATTTTTATTGCTTACGGAAACACGCAGTGAGCAGCGCATTCTACATTGCGCTGCAGAACTATTCGCAACTCCAGAAAAGTGGTCATTGGCAACATTGTGAGAAAAACAAAGATGGCTTCTATATCCAGGGGTCACGGCCGCGCTTCTGCTTAGCGCTGTGCTAAAGTTTCTTGATTTCAGGTTCGAACCACGATGCTTCGTCGAATGCGAAAGGGTTCTTGCTGTCGAACATCTGATATTAAAGGGTCCCTGAAACGTTTTTTTGACATTGCGTCACTGATTAGGCAACACAATTGTGAAATCATTCACGCCATAAATAAAGCGAAGCACCATGCGCTAAGGCAGCTATGAGCTTATTTCTGTCGCCTTCCTCCTTACCATTGCTGTTCCTCCTCAACTCGATCAGCTGCGGAGTGCGCGTAGCGACGACTGCGCCTCCCTCGGCCGCCGCCCTGCGGAGCCTCCGCAGCTACATATCGCCCCGATATTTTACTAAGCTCCCCGGCTCGCAGTGCTAGCCCTCTGCGATAAGAAGCGTATCGCCGGAGTCTGGCTGCGCCCGGTTTGGCTCAAACCCGGATGTGACGTACCCTTAGGGAGGTACTCTCTG